>JANAVB010033201.1:25000-36617 GCA_029216955.1 Iris pallida | reverse complement strand
TTGCACTAGCGGGGGATGCCCTAGAGGACTGGCTCGCAACTAGGGTGCCATAGGATCCCGTACGTAGTACGTACCCTACGGAGGCCACCAGCGGCGGTCATCCACAGCTCATCCACCGACGGAGCTTGAGTGGGCTGCGAGAAAGTACGGCCTCTCCCGCAGTAGGTGCACTAGCAATCGCCCGGTCCCGAAACCTCTGATACTCGGCCTAGAAGGTATGGATAGTACTCTATGATTTCTAATTTCTAATTAATTACTTATATTACTAACTACATGAATATTTATTTGCATGCATATTTACTAAGTTATATTAAAATTAACCCAAAGTATTATAATTAAAAAATAGGATTAATTCTTACATAGGCAAGTTCGGCCCTCTCGTTAATAAGGCCTTCGCCCTTCCGATGGGTGGCCAGGAAGACGGTCACCATGTCGACGTTACAAACCTTCCTTAACTGTAATTAAATATATTATCTTAGTAATAATTTATCGATTTTGCATTAAAATAATATTTCTGAAAGAAAAATACATACCAGACGACGAAATTGTTCCGTCATCGGAATCGACCCACCGCACCACTTCGAGGCATGCTGCCTAGCCGCCTTGGCCTTCTCGGACTTTTCTTTGTACCTTGGCTCGTTGAATCGAGCCTTCATCGCATCCCACTGATCAGGGGTGATCCAACCTTGGATCGGCTTTCCGGTACGATCATGAGCCTTCTGATCATTGATAGTGTCGCAGATCAGCTTAGCAGCGACAGCAGGAAACTTTCCTTCGATCAGCTCGGCCTAGTGCGATGGATAGAAAAACATATCCTAGAAGAGTACGCAAACCAAATATTTTTCAGTAATATATAACATGCATAAATCAAATGATTCATGTTAAAAGCAAATCTATTTTAACCTTGAAGCGCGCAAACCAGTAGACCTTCCTATCGTCCGGGGCATCCGAGTAGTTTATCCAAGGACCCCCATAATTTTGCCTCAGGAGCTGGCCTAGGCGTCTCTGTACCAACGGGGACGATATCTTTACAGACATTATATTCATAAGAAAAGTTAATTTATGATAAACACAAAAAAAATGATAAACCAAAATACTTACTTTGTACCGTCGGCCCAGATCTCCGTCCTCGTCTCCTTCGGAGGTGCGCATGCATCATCTGCCTGATACTGGTCGGCCACCGGCGCAGCCTCCTCCATCTGCTCATCTGCCTCCATCGTCGTATCAGCAGGAGGAACGCTACTCTCCGGAGTAGTCTCAGGCCTGGAACTATTCGTCCCAAGAGATATTCCACGTAGCATCGTGGCAGGCGGAGCTACTGTCCGATACACAGGAGTACTAGGCGACGAGGATCCAGAGCCAGTACCAGTAGGAGGTACCGAAGAAGAACCCCGTCCTCTAGCAGTACCACCAGTAGGTACCGAAAGAGTACCCTGTCCTCTGCCAGTATCAGTACCCCGTGTCCCATGTCAGGAAATACGAAATGATCCGGGACGACCTATCATGCCTGATAACAACATATGATGAGATACAACAAAGACAACAATTAATAGAGAATAGAAATATGAAAGTGCAACAAAGACAAGATAATAACCAAGACAACATATGATGATACATTTTACAAGAAACATATAAGTCCAGATAGTATATGTTACAAGAAACATCTAAGTTCAGATAGTACATTCTACAAGTAACATCTAAGTCCAGATAGTACATTCAGATAATAACCAAGACTAGATAATAAACAAACTCTATAATAAGAAAATAAAAGTACGTCTCTCAATCATCTTCAGAATAATCATCTTGTTCGTCTTCCTCGACCTCATCTTCCTCCTCATCTTCACTTTCATCTTCGCCTTCGTCGGCTTCGTCTTCCTCTTCGATTAATTCTAAATCTTCTACATTATGTGTCGTGTAATGCGTAACTTTCGTGGAATCCACATCAACAATATTGGTTACAAGAGGTAGCTCGTCCTCCTGATAAGCTTTTTCGTCAACATCAAAAGTATCTCTAGCTTTAGTCTTGCATACTGCCCACCAGTCGGACTTTGTTGCTCCCCGTCTCGGATAAGCTGTAAAGTACACGAGCTGAGCTTGAGTTGCTAGGACAAATGGTTCGTAGCCTTGATATCTACGCTTGTAGTTTATATCCACAAGACCATGCTTGTCAATTTTCCAACCTTGATTTTCAGTCGGATCGAACCATTCACACTTGAACAACACGATCTTTGCAGCTTCTCTGCCATAATTATACGTCAACTCCACAATCTCTCGCAAGCTGTCAAAGAAATCATTTCCTGGATCGACGTCTTTGTAGTTCGAAGATTTGATACACAAACAACTGTTTTTCGTAGAATCAAGATCCAGAAAGCTGTCTCTGATCGGAGCATTTGTCGACTTGAACCGAAAGCCATTGACCTGAATACCAAAGAAGAGTTCTAACTTGGACATATTTTAACAAAAGTTATTGGTCCTTTGGCAAGAGTTTTAATTAATTCAATCTCGGGTGAAATTAGACGATCGACCTGAATACCAACGAAGAGATAGTAAGTTATTTATTGTGCAGTTGCATTAAAAGAGGCCAGTAATTACCAGGATGCTTACATATTCACTCAACCAAGAAGGAAAATGACGTCTCATTTCTTGTTCTAATGCTTTGTCTGTTAGGTAGGGTCTAATCGACCTCAACTTAGCATTATATGTGCTAAAAAATAATGAAGCAACCGCCGATTAGTATAATAATATTAGCTTATACTATTACATTGAGATGACGTAAACTCATCATTAATTACTTACCCCTCTAGCTTCTACACTTCATCCTCATCGCAATTGAGTAATACATACAACTGAGCAGCCCTTAGCTCTTCGTCATTCAAATATCTCTTCTTTATTTTCCCCGAAGGCTTTTCAGACACATTGAATACTTTCAGTATTCCATCATTAGATTCTTAATAACCGTCGTCGTTTCTCGGAGCCCTCATTTTATTCGTAGCAACATGAGTTTTAAAATACGTCGAGCAGAAGTTTATAATCTCCTCGAGAATATAGGCTTCACAAATAGAACCCTCGCCCGAGCCTTGTTTTTTACCTTCCTCTTTAGGTGGTTCAAATGACGCTCAAATGGGTACATCCACCGATAACCAACGGGCACACCAACACGTGCCTCGTAGGAAAGATGAATTGGCAAATGCTCTATGGAGTCGAAGAATCCAGGAGAAAATACCTTCTCGAGCTTGCATAGTGTTACCGCAATATCATTTTTCTGCTTTTCTAGACGAGCAACTTACTAGAACAAAGATCTCTAAAGAATATGCTAAGCTCGGTCAATGGATCCCAAACAACCGGCGGTAAGAATTCCTGAAATGCAATCGGAATTAACCTCTCCATGAATACGTGACAATCATGGCTCTTCATGCCTGTCAGTTTGTTCTTCTTGAGGTCGACGCATCTTCTCAAGTTTGAAACATATTCGTCTGGAAATTTTAGACCTTTAATCCACCTACAAAGTCTCATTTATCCTCCTTCTCCAGTGAGAAAATTGCCTTAGGCTGCTTCAACTTCCCATTCCTGTCCTCTATCAAATGCAATGCAGGACGTCTACATATTTCTTCCAAGTCCAATCTAGCCTTTGGATTGTCTTTCGTCGTCCCCTTTACGTCCATTATAGTATTAATTATGTTGTCAAACACATTCTTCTCGATATGTATGACATCAAGGTTATGTCTAATCAGATTAGTGCTCCAATATGGCAGATCCCAGAATATACTCCTCTTCGTCCAATTATGAGTGCGACCCAATTTGTCACACTTATAGCCCGTAGCAGGCTCTTCAATAGCTCTTGGTATATCTTTTACCTCTTTCCATATCGTGTATCTGGGCCACCTTGGCGGGGGATTAGCCTTCTCCACAATGCCAGCACGAAAAGCATTCATGTTCCTCCGGTACGGATGATCATTCGGCAGTAATTGTCGATGACAATCGAAGAAGCACGATTTGCCTCCGTGTTTCAAACGGAAAGCCTTAGTGCGGTCCATGCAATACAGACATGAAAGACGACCATGCGTACTCCATCCAGATAACATACCATAGGCCGGAAAGTCGTTGATGGTCCACATAAGTGCTACCCGTATCTGAAAATTTTGTTTTCTAGATACATCGTACGTGTTGGAACCTACTTCCCATAGCTGATTCAACTCATCAATCAATGGCTATGAATACACATCGATGTTCCTTTTTGGATTGTTCAGACTTGGGATAATAACGGTGAGGAACATATACAGAGTCTTCATGCACATCCAAGGCAGTAGATTGTACGGAGTGACGATCACTGACCAACACAAATACTGGAATCCCGAAAGTCCGAATGGGGTAAAACCGTCAGAGCAGAGACCCAATCTGACGTTACGCAGATCAGAAGCAAAATCAGGATACTCTCAATCAAAGTGCTTCCATGCTTCTCCATCAGATGGGTGATCCAACACTCTTTCGGTCTGTTTCCGTTTATGCCAACTCATATTTTCTGCAGTTTCCTTCACCATAAACAATCGTTGCAACCGCAACGTCAACGGCAAGTAGTGCATCGAATCGGTAGACTTCCTGGCACCGACAGACTTTCCTCTACCACTGCCCTTGTAGCGATCGGCACCACAAAATCTGTAGATGTCTTCATCTTTGTCGTCTTTGTAGTACAACATGTACCCGTTGCGATATGTAACAATTTTCTCGTATCCCACCCAGAGTGATCTCACCATCATCTTAGACCGGTAGAAGTCTTTAGACAACTTAGCACCCTCAGGCAATATTTCTATAAGCAACTCCATAAGACGGTTATATCAATCTTGCGACATGTTAAAATCGGACTTGATGCTCAACAATCTTGTAACCACCTCCAACGGTGAATGATCCTCACAATCAGGATATAATGGAGTCCTTGTATTCTCCAGCAACTCCATGAACTGTACAGCATCGGCGTTCAGTGGCTTCTCTGGTGCATCATGATCGTCCAGATCAAAACAAGGCCTCGTCGCGTCAAAATCATGTTCACCAACCCATCGTCGTAAGCAGCGTTGTTGTGGACGTACACATAAGGCTCATACTCCGATGCTAAAGACACAAGTTCTCCGTGCGCGCTCCACTGATAGTAATTCGACGTGGAACCCTTCGAGTATAAATGATACGTGACTTCCACTTCTGGATGATATTTTAAGTTGCGACATCTCACACACGGATACTTAATTTTGGTACCGTCCATGTACTGAGGGAACGCCTTGGCAAACTGCAGGAACTGCTGTACACCCTCTATGAATTCATCCCGCACACCGTACATGTCATCAGGATGGCGGTTGTACATCCACGAACGATTCCGTAAGTAGTAATTCATATCCATATCCAATTGAGGATAATTCTGTAAGATAGATACATGTACATTGTAGTCAGTGAATGAATGTTAAGGCAGTTTAGATATGGGTGCGCAACATAAACTGTTCATTCATTCCACATACTATAAACAAAGAATTTAAAGGAAAAAACAAAAACAACTATGTTGGGACTAAAACAACTATCTTGTGTCAAAGTGTCGTATCCGATAGACCGATACTAATCTGATACGGTCGATACTATGTACATACGGTCGAGGTATAATTGTACTTGTAGGAGTACACGACACTAAGTACATACGGCCGATACTAATCTAATACGATCGATACTAATCTGATACCGATTCTGATACTCATCCCAATTGTTTCCCAACCTCCTGTAAAAAAGGTGTCTGTCGAGGTATAATTGTACTTGTAGGAGTACACGACACCAACTGTCCAATATCGACCCTTTGGGTCTACAAGAGTTACTTCATCCAGTTTGTCAAGAAAGATAAAACTTTTTAAATTAATATCCAATATCGATCCTTTGGCCTGTGCTTGAGCAGTATCCTAACTCAAACTATCTATCCTAACTAATAAATTAATATCATACTTTAACATCTACTAACTCTCATATTCCTTCTAACATAAACTAATATCCTAATCTAAACTAACCCTTTAACTGAAACTAATATCTAAACAATGCTAATCATGAACTAACACCCTAACCTGGAAGTCCACACTGCTCAAGCATAGGCCAAAGGCCAAGTTATAAGACAAAATGCAGGCAACTGCCTGTAGCTACAAGGCAAAACCAAACGTTGACGGTATATATACTGTCAACATTTGAAAAATTTACTTGTCTTGACAAAATGAGTGAAGTAACTCTTATAGACCGAAAGGATACTCTATACACTCTATGTAATATGATATACCAATCATACCTACACTTCTAGGATACTCTGTACACTGTAGGTACTAGGATACTCCTTAGTATATTAGATATCAAAATCACTTAGTATGACACAAATATGAGTGTGCATTTCATATAAGAATCTAAACATAAACTACATTCTCGGAAATAATATCAATTATGTTAGCAGACCACCTATTCATACAACTATCTCAAACTGACAATTATTTTGAGTAACCTCTTTCATTTCTCTATCGATACATGCCAAAAATACTCTTTACCACATATAAAATAACACTAATATTTAGACTGTGTTAGCACACAAATATAACATACTCACCATCTATACATAGAACCCATAAATTAGAATATATGCATCTCAACATATCATAGGTCACAGTAGCTAGCCGAGCTAAATACTATAGCTTCCCATTGAATATGAAGTCTTCCAACTCTATCAGCTATGGTCTAGTACTTCTCTAGTCACATTGAATAGGAACATATACAACTCTATTGCAGTAAACTATTTAACAAGCTAACAAAACACAAAGAATTTCAACTATATTGAATCCCAGAATCAATCTCCTTCCCGCCATGGTCGACTCCCATTCCGGACACGCCACACACAACCCCCTGAGTCTAGATGACCTCTAGCATCCGACACTCCACTTCACACACCAATTAATTAGGATACGACCCGACTGCATCACGAGCTATCTGGACACGGACACAACCATCCCCCATCCAATTATAGTTCATGAAAATGAACTTGAGACTCAAAACAGAATTTTGAGTAGAAACACTCCAAATTCAATATACTTGTTCCGTGTATGTGTGTGTTTGTGTCCGTCTGTGTACGTGTGTATGTGTTTGTCTGTGTCCGTGTGTATGTGTGTCCGATTAGGGTTAGGGTTTACCTGATCAACGAGGGGGGTGGCAGGAGGGGATGGGCGTTGACCGACGAGGGGTGGCCGGAGAGGAGAAGAAGCCTAGTGGAGAGGGAGGGGTCGACAAACGATTTTGGGGCTCCGACGATGGCGAGGGGGAGCGGCGATGGCTAGAGGTGGTGGAGGTGGCTGGAGGTGGTGGACGTTGGGCTCCGACGAAGGGCGAGGCGCACGGTGGTCGAACGAGGGGGTTTGAAATTTTTGGGGAACGAGTGGGGGGAAAGAAATGAAGCCAGAACCCTATATTAAAAATATTAGCGACGTCACTAAAGACGTCGGTAAACGTTGCTATTATTTGATATGAGCGACGTAAAAACACTTACGTCGATAAACGTCGCTATTACTAGTCAAATTAGCGACGTTCATCGACTTATCAGCAACGTTATTTTTTTAACTTAAAAGACGTCGCAGTAACGTCGCTGATCATTGCTGATAGCGACTATCAGCGGCGTTTTATTTATGCGTCGATAATTTCCTTAATGGTAGCGATGTTTTCAATAAACGTTGCTAATTTCGTCGGTAATATGACTTATTTTGGTAGTGGAAGTTCGCCCTTTGCTGTTGCCATCGCTACAACCACCGTCGTCGTGATCCACCACCACCATCTTGTTAGTCTTAACGAGACGAACCCGACGCCACCCTTCGTCACCGACCCCAACGCCTACGGCCGCCGCCAGCACCCCCCGACAACTTTCTCGCGCCAGACACGTACGTGTCCCTTTGTATCTACTTCACCCCCGTGTCTCGTTTTCACGAAGATAGGTCATTTCGTGTCGGTGAGTTTGATGGTGGACTCGGACATGAGAAACTCGTATCGTGTGTGACGTACACGCCTTGGACACAGGACTCGTGTGTCTTCGTGTCCCTAACTGTCAGGACACGAAGACACAGAACTATGGGCTAATGGGTTTGGTTTATTTTCCAACCCGTTGTCATATTTCACTTTATAATTAACCCAAACCCTAACCTAACAGCAAGCTTGAGCTGGCCCCCTGGACAGTCGAGTGGCACTCAGACCCACCCCCTGTCCCAGTGGGCCGAGTTTGAGCCCCCCTTTTGTTGTTTTTTATTTTATTTTAGTTTTATTTGTTTATATATATATATATAAATATAATATATTATATATATATATATATATATATATATATATATATATATATATATATATATATATATATATATAAATATGTATATATGTATATGTATATGTATATGTATATGGATATGTATATGTATTTATATATATATATATATATATTATTATATATACTGTTATATAATATATATATATATATATATATATATATATATATATATATATATATATATATATATATATATACTGTATTTATATATATGTATATTTTATATTAAGTATATATATATATATATATATATATATATATATATATATATATATATATATATATATATATATATATCTTATATGTATGTTCATTATATATGTATATATAAATATCTATATATTTATGTATATATATAAATGTATTTGTTGTATATATAAATATATTCGAATACAATTTTATGCAAAATGTTATTATGTATAAATTTACAAGTTATTTTATTATACAATTTATGACTTGTATGTTTCAGTATTTTAATATATATATTATTAAAATACATTTATATATATTATGAAAATACTTTTATATGCATTTTGATATATGAATAATTTATTTTATTAATTATGGCCATTTGATGTCCAAACCTATCATGGATTTTTGGGCCCAAATGTGTCTAAATACATTTAAGGTCTGTACAAGTCGTATTGGACTCGATTCATGGCTTTGGTCCCGTATCTGGACTTCGGTTCAATTTTGTATATGTGGATAAAATAGTAAATAATTAATTAATTATTTTCCAAAAATTGATACTTGCTGTTTTTGAATTTTTAAATATATTTTGATTGTTGAAAAAATATGGGAAAAATTGTATTTAAATACTATGTTAAGTTAGATAATTTCATATAAATTTTCCAGTATTTAATAAGTATTTTGGTATTTTATAAAAATAGGGAAACAGAACTTATTTTCAGGATACTTATGTTTACTGATTTTTAATAAATATCTATGAGGGTTTTTAAATTCTAGAAAAATTAGTATAAATTTCTATAATTAACAAGAACAATTTTGGTACTTTATTTTATGTATAATTGAGCATTTTGTCTATCTTAAAAATTGTTGGAATACAGTGTACAGTCTAATTTATTTATTGAATAATTACGACTTACGATGTATTGTGTGATTTTGGGATGTTGTAGTATTGGACCTCACCCTACCATAGTGAAAAGGTCCTAGAAAGTTAGTTTAGGTGTTGTGTCACCCTACATTGGTCTCCTATGCTAAAGTTCACCATTTGGCTATGTGTCCAGTCAGAAAGTCGTGTCGCACAGCTAGTGTCCTAGTGTTTAACTTAGTATAAAAACTAAGTTTATGTATTATTTTTACAGTGAAGAGACACCAGACATCTATAGCATTTCCTTCACTACCTTGCTTTTCTAGAGGCGAGTACCTCTATAAACTTTATTTACATCATATAGTGAATTGTGTATAAACCATGTTAACATACCAATATCTAAAACTGCAAGTCATATCTCTCTACATGTTTCACATGCTTTATACCGCTCTCGGTATCCACCATGTCTTATGCTATTCTCGTATCTCTCACATGTTTAGAATCTGGGTTATAAGGAAACTGATAGTTAAGTACGTGATCATGTCCCCCTCTACCGTAGCGAGCAAAGTTTCATTATATATGTTGCTACGTCGTAGGCCTTTATCTCAAAGTAAATTTATGCGTATGTACATCTATTGCCGTATCACTTGTACGGAAGTACATTTTATTATGTTCCCCTGCACATTGTACACCTATTGACGATCACGTACCTGCTATAATTTTAAATATTACATATATATATATATATCTGTCTCTATGACATATGTATTCCTGCCATGATAGATTGTGATATGCCATGATTCCTGTTTATTACACTGCAGTTCATTTCATATTTCGTATATTTAGTTTGTTAGAATCAATGCTTGCTCCCGTCCTGACAGGATAACGTTGTAGGTATACTTACAGAGGAGGAGTTGCTATGTGATTTCGATTATGGAGTTACCATCGAGGATCAGGCTTTACCTTACGAGGATGTACCTGCGGGAAAACTCGTCTAGTTTGCTTAGTTGTTCGGGACTTTTGAGAGTAGTCATGTTTTAGACTATATATTTTATGACTGGACTTATACTCAGTTTTATATTTTGGACATGTTCTTGGAACATATTTATATACGCGATGATTTTGTGTTTGGAGATTTTCTGACACAATTTAGCATATAGAACTGTTAGCACACTTTGGTCTTATCTTATTTGTCTTTAGAACAGCTTACTACGCTTTATCACAAGCGTAGGCTGGACATGACTCGGCCCAGCCTAACAATTTGGGTAGCGAATCCTAACATATTTTAGTGGTGGCCCATGCAGGTCCTGACTAAATTGTTTGGTTACGTCATTGTACCAAGCATGCCTGCAATTAGGAACTTAAGGTAACTAGACAACACTAGGAATAACATTTAGAACACCTAGAGGATTACTAGGATTGCAACATAGAAACTCATCACATCATATGCTCGTTATTAAAAATTAGATTTTCTTGTTGTTATGATTATTTACTTAAAAGAGTCCTTATGAGTCCTTTTATTTATTAGATGGTGCTCACCCGCTCGTCCCAGTATGCCACCCCTGAGAATGGCACACTTACTATCCAGTCGATTGACCAGTTGACCGATGCGCCACCACCTCCACCTACCATACTCCTCCACTCCACAAATCCACCAACCCAGATGCTGTCACGACCCGTACCCATTTTTTTCTGGATACGAGACGTGTCCAAGCCAGCTTACGCCGTAGATGCGGCGGTAGAACGCTGTCACGGCCATGCTAGTCCAAAATTACACATAATGCTCATTCACAAAGATTAATTCAATTTACAATATTCACAAGTTTTACATTTGCAGAAAAATACAAACTTGTACAAATATTGGAATGACTACGATTCCGCTATCTAGCTAGTTTCTAGGCTTTTGTCTGCAAGTACACCCGAACTCCCCATGCTAAGTGAATCCACTGCTAACCTGAAAAATATTAGTTTCCAGTCAGGAATGGAACGAGCACAATTCACTGAATGCAATTTCAATAAATTAAAATGACTATACAACAGAGGTTAGACATCAATTACATGTTTTTGAAAATAAACAGAAAAGACGAAAAATCAATAGCAATAGACAAAAATACTTTTCCCCACTGTTAGAAGTACCTTTGTTATGTGATCAGTCTGGGACACTACACCGCGAGGCCTACGAGGTCTACTTGCACGAAAATAAA
>JANAVB010033201.1:0-20000 GCA_029216955.1 Iris pallida | reverse complement strand
GGTTGATCAGACCGTAATACATTGATTCTGATTAGACAATTTGTTTGTGGGCGTCCCCACTAAACATATGTCTTGAATCAAGCTCGAGAACAAAGTGAGCTTGCAAAACTAGGTTGTAATAACAACATTGGTTTAGGTAGTCAAGTACAAGTATACGAGATTTTTGGAAGAAGGCACAAAGAGTTCGAGTTTTATGAGAATCAAACCTTATCTGGTGTTCTTGCTTATATGGTCATCCTCCTATCTTCTTATCCATAAGTCCTTGGTCGACTAATAGGTTATGGTCCTCCAAATCCTATATTCAAGGTAACCTATTAGCGTCAGTCAATTATCTCGTTAATAGATCACAAGGACCACGGAATGCTAGATCGGGAGACGTGCTACCCAACTTACAAAACTTTCACTATTATTGGCTTCAGATCTTATGGAACATACAGGCACTGTCCTATTCTCTATAGTATCCTAACTTGTAATCACGTCTGAAGTCATTTTACCGAGGATTATGCCTTGCCTGTATACTCAGGCTATGGTAAACCCTTGGTTTCATAACTCAAATATGATACAAAGTCAAACACGTCCTAACTCTATCTACTATTAATTCAAGGGTAATTACGATCAAAGGGGACATCTAGCCAAAGTTTTAGCAATATTCTATAACTATATTTTCCTAAAATAATTTTAACTCTAGGGGTCGGGCCTCGCCAGTGTGCTGCTGGCTACTGTGAATCCGTAGTCCCCATAATTCAAATAAATGGCGACAGTGCGCTGCTGTCTGCCATTATGAGTTAACTAACATTCCTTTAACTGTATCTGAAAATATTCATGAGATTCTAGAGAATCGAACAAGTTGACCATGAAATAGAGCGTAAGCATTTGTCCTATCAGTCACCACCCTTAAAATAAAGGAATGAACAGGAAAGGATTGAACATAAAAGAAATAACTGAGGACAAAAGAAATACAATATTCTAATATCTATTCCATGTGTATTCAAACCACAGAGGAAAACTTTGAATCGAAACAAACTCGAGGTTCGTATATGGATGACATAATCAGAACATAATAACTCCTATGGCAAGATTGGAACTAAATAGACATTTTAGACTAAATATGACAATGATATCTAAAGGGGCAAGGAGAAAGAATTGAACAATTTAGCAAGGTTAGACCATTAACTCTATAAAGTCCTGTCTCACCAAGTGAATAGTCTATCCACATTGGATCATATTGTCCTATCAAGAAGTAATAGTGTACCTATGGGGATCTAACAAACTAGAAAAATTAATAACTCATTTTCTAAATTGTATGGCATAGACTACCCATCGGTAAATTTGTATAGGGGACTCCTAGTCCTAGTCATTCTCTTAATTTAAATTAACCCTAATATGTGAATGAGCATTTCCTAGTCACAGGCTCGCAATAGTACGACTAACTTAAGTACTATCACGAGTTCGCATGATTTGTGAAAATCGACCTGCATGGGCCACCACAAAAACTTGTCACGACCCGCACCCGTTTTTTTTTCGGGATACGAGACGTGTCCAAGCCAGCCTACGCCGCAGAGCCGGCGGTAGAACGCTGTCACGGCCACGCTGGTCCAAAATCGCAAATAATGCTCATTCACAAAGATTAATTCAATTTACAATATTCACAAGTTTTACATTTGCAAAAAAATACAAACTTGTACAAATATTGGAATGACTACGATTCCGCTATCTAGCTAGTTTCTAGGCATTTGTCTGCAAGTACACCCGAACTCCCCATGCTAAGTGAATCCACTGCTAACCTAAAAAATATTGATTTCCAGTCAAAAATGGAATGAGCACAATTCACTGAATGCAATTTTAATAAATGAAAATGACTATGCAACAGAGGTTAGACATCAATTACATGTTTTTGAAAATAAACAGAAAAGACGAAAAATCAATAGCAATAGACAAAAATACTTTTCCCCACTGTTAGAAGTACCTTTGATATATGATCAGTCTGGGATACTACACCGCGAGGTCTACGAGGTCTACTTGCACGAAAATAAATAATGTCTACGAGGTCTACTTGCAGAAAATAAACAATGTCTACGAGGTCGACTGCATGAAAATAAACAATATCTACGAGGTCTACTTGCAGAAAATAAACAATATCTACGAGGTCAACTTGCAGAAAATAAACAATGTCTACGAGGTCTACTGTATAAAAATAAACACTGTCTACGAGGACTACTGCATGAAAATAAACAATGTCTACGGTCGGATCACACATCCTTGGTACTTCTCATTCTCGACTCAACAATTTATAATAGAATATAAAAATCACATAACCAAAGGCCAATCAATAAAATATAGTAAAGATTAATATCGAAATGCAGACAATAAACTATACTCGCCTGGGGTCCTCTGTTGGTGAAACCGACAATCCAAACCACTCATTGTGCCATAATAGTCAAAATTCGTACAACAGTCTCCAGATACTGAAATAGACATTACCAATGTTCTCAAAATAGTCAAATTAGCCCAGATTTTCTGTTCTTGAGTCCAATTCTGGACACAGGAGCAAAATGGTAATTTCGGGCCAAAACGGTGTCCGCCGTTGGACCCGCTTGCACCGAAAAGCGTGTCAGAGTTAACGGTCTCTAAAGTCGTCAAAGTATATGTCTATGGATCCAGTTTTCCTATACGAATCCAACCGTATGTCCAGAGTCGGATTCCAGCGGGCCGTCCACAAAATCACCCGTCGAGTCGGACCTTGGGACCCGCAAAACGGCGATTCATTCAACTGTCTCGGAATCGGACCAAACTTGGCATACAGGACCAGAAAAACGATATGGTCCTGTTGGCGCAAGTTTCGTCTCGATCTGATGAGCGTGCACAAACTAATTAAGGAATTTGCACAGAGGTCGATATGGTGAATTTCGATAGATTCGTATCAAATTCGTCCCGCACACGCGACCAATTTGAATTCCGTCAAAGCCCACACGTCCATGAAGTCGATACGCACCTTTCGATGCTTTCATTTCGCGACCACGTCGCCCGAATTGGCGGGACGCACGTCGTATCGAAGAATTTTATTGTTTTTAAAACAGGTTTTTCATGAACTTTGGGATCCGATTTCTCGGCGCGTAGTCGGTAAAATCGACTTCTGCGAGTTGGGTTGAGGAGCCCTATATGTTGTCTAAAAATGTGTTCAAATAGAATTTCAATTATGGCATTAGATCGATCGAAATCGGTCGGCAAACACGGATGATTGGACTGAAATTTGCCCTATTTTCGAACAGGTTTTTCGTTGATTTCGACTCAGTTTCTTTTCGAATCTGGATCTATTACATGCAAACTAGCTAGATGGGTTCCTAGGGGGTTATGTTGGCTTTCCGAAATAACTTGCGAATCTTAAAACAATTCAGTATCGAAGACGAAAACTCACCGCGAAGTGGGTCGCTGCTACCGCAGTTTGCTGTTGTCATTGTGCAGGTTGCACGCGCGACCAATTCCGGCGCTCGTGCGGCGGCGCGCGGCTGCGGGGTTGGTCGCCAGGGTCGGGGAGGTGGAGCCGTGGTTGTTAGGGTTGAGATGAAACTCCTCGCTCCCTCGACCTCTCGATATATATTAGGCTGCGCTCGGCTTTGGGGGATTATGAGCTCGGCCTGGGCTGCTCTGTTGTGGGCCAGCTGGTTTTTCGGGCTTCTTTGGTTTTATTATTATTTTTTTCTTTTTTAGCAATTAATATATATATATATATATATATATATATATATATTTGTATGTATACATACACATATACGCCTATATATTTTTATATATACATGCACATGTACACCTATATATATATTTATATATACGTGCACGTACACACATTTTTATAATATATATATTTATATGTACGTACACATACCCTCATTTACATAATATATTTACAATTTATACAATTGATACACATATACAAAAAATTACAATAATAACCATATGATAATAGTAGTATAAATAACTCACTAAAATAACCAAACGAGTCTTGGTGAACATATCTAGCCCTAGAAAATTGTACCAATATTCTAAAATTCTATTTAAATATTAGTAATGCCTACTTTGTATAAATAACCAAATATTTAGAAAAATATTATTAAGTCTACCAAAAAGTTAAGAAATATCTGTGCACACCTAAAAGAATGTCTACGTAGGCTTGGGCTTGATTTAGGTCCAATCTGGACTAGTTTGGTACCACCGTGTCACTTAAACGTCAAATAATATTAATAATAAATAACTAAACTATTTATAATGGTTATGTCACAACTTGGCCTGATTTTCCTAGTTAGGACATCACTATGGCTCGGCCTTCCCTACCAGGGCTAATACACTTGTCAAAGCACGACACTGCACTATCCGTACCATGATTTCTAGTCACCGTGTACTCAATTTCCTAACCATGACTAAAATCATCTACCGTAATAATAAACTAAATAATTATTTATAAAATCTAATAATCACCATTTAAATCAATTAAATAATAAATAAAATATTTTAAATTTTTTGGGAAGGGGAGCTACAGATGCCTCTACCACCTTCCACATCACAGTCCCAACAGGACCCGATACTCCCACCACCACCTATTACTATACCTGCCCAGGCTTCCGTCACTCTCGACGGGAACCAACTCTCACTCTGATCCAGGAGTTCCTAACGACCCATCAGGAGCAGACCACCTTACTTCACCAGAGCATGGAGCGTACCATGGTCCCACCACCGATAGAGCCACGGCAGAGAGCGGGGAACATCAAGGACTTCATGGGTTTGAACCCTAGGGAGTTCATGGGGACTGAGGGCATCGTAGTAGCAGATGACTGGCTAGACTCGGTATAGAGGAAGGTCCTAGAAGCTAGGTTGCCGGGTGACCTCCAGGTCGAGGCAGCGAGATTTCTGCTAACAGACTTGGCAGGAGTTTGGTTTAGGAATGAGCCACTATTCACGAGAGGGAGGGCCACTTGGGATCAGTTTAAGATCCAGTTCTAGAAGAAATTCTTCTCGACCACCGCTAGGGTAGCCATGGGGCTACGATTCCAGAACATCCAGCAGGGGAACCATTCTGTTGACGAATATGCAGCAGAGTTTAGTCGTTTGAGCCATTTCGCTCCTAGCCTGGTTGCAGACCCAAAGGAGATGACACGTAGGTTTCTCCATGGTATAGTTCCAGATATCGACATTCTCATAGTAGCGAACGGGATGACTGACTACTACCAGAGCCTAGAGTTGGCCCGGAGTATAGAGGAGCATCTTCTGTCTTGCAAGAGGCTGACTTCTGTACACCACGAGGGACCTTCCAAGCGTCAACTTTCCAATCGAGAGCACCGGTGCCACACCAGCAAACATACCATCCTCCCACACCACATCACCCGACCTCACCAGTTAGAGCCCCGGGACCTCAGCAGCTGAAGGAAGCTGTGTGTATATTCTGTAGGAGGCCAGGGCATGATTACTCCATCTGCAGAAAGAGGTTGAGGCAGTGCTTAGCTTGTGGGTCTGTGTCACGACCCGCACCTGCTTTTTGGACGCGAGAGCATGAGCAAGCCAGCTACGTATTCGAACGGACTCCAGCCCGACTCGAGTACGTATAAGCTATCCAGAGTAGGGTATCATGTCTAATCTAAACTATATCTCAATCCTCATGAATCATATAAACAAGAATGAACAAGTATGGGTCATGGTCTGCAGCCCATTAGCATATTGTTCGATTAGACTCCAAGAATGATATGAGTCTATAAATAAGCATAGTATATCATGGTATGAAATATAAAGCACGAGAGGATAATAAAGAAATATCACAAGCAAATACATGTATCATACATCGCAATCCTCTACCATCCCGTTCTTTTAACTAACTCCATACAGTCGCTAAACCTGAAGAGATAATCAGGTCCTCAGAGGACTAGCAAGATACATAAAACATGCCTATCTAACAGTTTAATCATGCAATAATATAACCAGGGTATAAACAGAAACTAGACATGTGGCTACTGACAGGTAGCTAAGAACACGGATACGGGATCAAGTATGTAAAAATGAACTGCTGGAAGATCAATGGAATACCAACCCTCGCCCCGAATGTGGACTCGCAGGTCAGTTTTAAGACAAGTCACCCTCGCCCCGTATGTGGACTCGCATGTGCAAAGGAGAACCCTCGTCCCGTGTGTGGACTCGCAGGATGTGGAAAAGACAAAGGAATAGCAGTTCACTCACACATACTTGCAGACACGACTCAGTCAAGATACAGGTGAAGGCACAGTACAACTCGGTCATGACACAGGTAAGGACAGCTCTAGCTTGATCTATGACGTAAACAAGCATGGTATAACTACACTATCAAGTCATGAAATACTGATATACAAGCAAGACTATAAACTGGTAAACGCGGTATCATATAAATCTATAACAACTAAGGTAACTAAAGATAACATACTACAACAGGTGTACTATAAGCATGAAAATAAACTGTAGAGGGAGGCAATGTATACTTGCCTGGAGGTTGCACGCAGATCCCACAAAATATAGTCAACAGGTGAGCCGTAAAGTCCAAATCATCACAACTGTCTTCGAAAGCTGAAATAAACATTATCGATGTTCTCAGAATAGTTAAATTATCTAGGATTGCCTGTCCTTAAGTCAAATTCTGGACACAGGGGCAAAACGGTAATTTCGAACAAAAACGGTGTCCGTCGTTGGACCTAGTGATAGCAATATCCACCCGAACCCGATGGGGACCCAATTTTTTTACCCGATAGGGACGAGTTTGAGGATTAAAAAATGGTGATGGGGATGGGGATTAAAAAAATCTTCGATCGGAGTCGGGGATGGGTATGGGTATAGTACTCCCCTTTCCGATAAATCCTCGACCCCGATTACTTATATCCATATCCATATGTGCAACCCTTTGGAAATGGTATATTCTCTTGATCTAACTAGTAATATATATATTTATTTTATGAAAACCATTATTAACATGCTACGTAGTTTTTTTGAATGAAAATAATTTTTTAAACTTATATAATGTACATGGAAAATTGTTAATCGAACGAGAGAAGAAGATGAGAACATTTGGCCCCGAAAGTGCTAACGGGGCGGGAACGGGGACGGGGAATGCATTGTTTAATGGAGATGGAGATTCAAACACTACTCGGGGATGGGGATGGGGGATATGGTCCCCGACCCCTACCCGCCCCATTGCCATCCCTAGTTGGATCCGCTTTGTACCAAAAAACATGCCAGAGTCAAAGGTCTCTAAAGTCGTCAATCTACATGTCTACGGATTCATTTTTATGATACGAACCCAATGATATGTCCAATTTTGGATTCCGATCGGCCGTGCACAAAATTGTCCATTGAGTCGGACCGTAGGGCCAGCAAAACGGCGTTCCAATTCAACTGTCTCAGAATTGGACCAAACTTGGCATACAGGACCAAAAAAATAACACGGTCATGTTGGCACAAGTTTCGTCTCGATCTGACGAGCGTGCACAAAGTAATTGGAGAATTTGCACAGAGGCCGATACAGTAAATTTTGAAGGATGCGCATCAAATTCGTCGCGCACACGCGACCAATTTGAATTTCGTCAAAGCCTACACATCTACGAAGCCGATACGCACCTTTCGATGCTTTTGGTTCGCGACCATGTCGCCCGGATTGGTAGGACGCACATCGTATCGAGTGTTTTCTTGATTTTTAAAACAGATGTTTCTTGATTTTTAACCATGAATAATTTCCAGTATAACACCTTAAAAACAATTCTACGAAAAGGAGGATGATATCGTAGAAAGAGGTTGAGGCAGTACTTAGCTTGTGGGTCTGCCACCCACCAGCTTCGGGAGTGCCCAATAGCAAGGGTACCAGGTGCCGGACCACCGTGTAGAGGACCGCCGCTCCCGACTCAGCAGCAGAGGTTTGGGCAACATCTGCAGCAACAGAAGGGACCCCAGGGAAAGGCTTATAGTCTGGCTCTTGAGACCGAGCCGGAGCAGGTTTCAGAGCCAGATTATTTGGCTGACGTCATCACAGGTCAGGTTTATTTGCATATTTTTATAGCTCTATGCTTGTTTGATTTTGGTGCATCGCATAGCTTCCTGTCATTAGAGTTTTTGCATAAACGCCACTTAGTAGCTATACCTACCGAGGAGATGAGTAGAGTAATGACGGAAGGTGGACCAGTGCCCATTAGGGCTATCTATAGATGCTCTATTAGTATAGCTGGAAGAGAATTTAGGCGACTATTCTTTGTGATGCCACTCCCTGGGTATGATATCATATTGGGGATGGATAGGCTTAGCTATGCTCACATAGCTATAGACTGCCATGAGGGTAGTATTCTGTTCAGTTCCCCAGGCACGGCACCATTCAGTGTCAGGAGGACAGGGCCGAAGATCAGCCTAGAGCCGAACTGTTGTGCGGTAGTTGGGGAGTTAGCCCCGCCACACCCTATCATCAGGGAGTTTATGGATGTATTTCCAGAGGATCTTCCAGGACTTCCGTCTGACAGAGATGTGGAGTTCACTATAGATTTAGTGCTGGGTTCATCACCAGTATCCAGGGCTTGCTATAGAGTGACCCCCAAGGAGGCCGTAGAGATGAATGAGCAGATTGATGACATGTTGAAAAAGGGTTTCATTCGATCTAGTGCTTCTACATGGAGAGCGCCAGTACTCTTTGTACCGAAGAAGGATGGTACAGTTCGGTTGTGCATTGACTACCGGGCGTTAAATACCATCACCATTAAGAACAAATATCCTCTACCCAGGATAGATGATTTGTTCGACCAGTTTAGTGGGACGAAGGTACTTTTCAGGATAGATTTGAGATTCGGTTACCACCAGGTGAAAGTCAGAGCTGCAGACATCTAGAAGACGGCGTTCAACACAAAGTATGGGCAGTACAAGTTTTTGGTGATGCCATTTGGTCTCACAAATGCGCTAGCTGTCTTTATGAACATGATGAATAAGACATTTCACCAGTATCTGGGTAAGTTCATCGTAGTATTTATCGACGACATCCTAGTGTACTCGAAGGCGCCGGAGGAGCATGCAGAGCACTTGCGGACAGTTTTAGAAATTCTGAGGCAGGAGAGGTTGTATGCCAAATTGTCGAAGTACGAGTTTTTTTAGACCGAGTGGAGTTTCTCGGTCATATAGTCACTGGAGAGGAGATCTTAGTGGATCCCAGGAAGATTGCTGCCATTGAGACATGGAAGGCTCCGACGTCAGTTTCAGAGATCAGAAGCTTCTTGGGATTAGTAGGCTATTATAGAAAGTTCGTCCAGGACTTTGCTAGGATAGCCGAACCCATGATGAAACTGACACGAAAGGACGCAGAGTACATCTGGTCAGAGGACTGCCAGACAGTATTTGAGGAGCTGAAGAGGAGGATGACGACCTCTCCAGTTCTGAAATTACGTTCAGGATCTGAAAGTTTCACCATATACAACGATGCTTCGAGAAAGGGGCTAGGATGTGTCCTACAGCAGCATGGGAACGTGATTGCTTATGCATTTAGGCAACTACGGACTCATAAGCGAAACTATCCTACCCACGACCTAGAGTTGGCTGCGATGATCTTTGCACTCGAGTTGTGGAAACACTACTTATACGGAGAGTGAGTGAAAATCTTTACTGACCACAAGAGCTTGAAGTATGTGCTCACACAGAAGGAGATGAACATGAGACAAAGACGATGGTTGGAGTTGATGAAGGACTTCGACATCGATTTACAGTATCACCCCAGAAAGACAAATGTGGTGGCAGATGCGCTGAGCAGGCATCCGATGGCATGGTATCTGATGATAGATCGGTATTTGCGGGAAGATCTGGAGAAGCTCAGTTTCGAGATAGTTCGGCCAGGATCAGTGATACAAATGATGGCACTAGACATTCAGTCAGGTTTGATAGAGCAGATTAAGGAGGCACAGTCTACAGATGAGAGCCTCCACAGACTCAGAGTCCAGGCTTTAGCTGGATTTTCAGATGACTTCTCCGTAGCAGAGGATGGATCCTTGAGGCGTGGCAGCTGGTTATGCGTGCCGAAGGGAGAGCTGATAGAGGCAGTCTTGCAGGAGGCGCACCGATCGCGATATTCTATTCACCCTGGTGCCAACAAGATATACCGTGACTTGCGGGAACATCTTTGGTGGCATAGGATGAAGAGAGATGTATTCCGTTTTATTTCCAGATGCCTAGTTTGCCAGCAGGTCAAGGCAGAGCGTCAGAGGTCAGTTGGTCTATTACAGCCGTTACCCATTCCTGAGTGAAAGTCGGAACACATTACGATAGACTTCGTCTCAGGGCTTCCTCGTTCCCAAAGAGGGAAGGACGCCATTTGGGTCATCGTTGACAGGCTGAGGAAGTGTGCGCACTTCATACCCTTCAAGGTGGGACTCTCTACCGAGAACTTGGCAGAGCTATACATGCAGCAGATAGTTCGCTTGCACGGAGTTCTAGTGAGTATCGTGTCGGACCAGGATAGCAGATTCACGTCCTACTACTGGAGGAGCTTGCAGGAGGAGTTGGGCAGTCGACTCAAGTTCATTACAGCGTACCACCCACAGACAGATGGATAGTCTAAAATAACGATACAGATGCTAGAGGACATGCTGAGGACTTGTGTGCTGGACTTTGGCAAATCATGGGAGGGCCATCTGTTCTTGGTAGAGTTTTCATACAACAACAGCTACCAAGCCAGCATCGATATGCCTCCTTTCGAGGCACTATATGGACGACGATGTCGTACACCGCTCTTTTGGGATGATGTTGGAGATAGAGTTATGCTTGGACCAGAGATGATCACTGATGCAGCAGAGAAGGTCAGGATGATCAGAGACAGACTTCGAGTTGCTCAGGACAGGCAAAAATACTGGGCCGATGCTAGTCGCAGACCGATGGAGTTCGCTGACGGAGATATGGTACTGGTGAAGATATCACCTACTAGAGGGACGATCTGGTTCGGACGAGGCGACAAGTTGAGCCCTAGATACATTGGGCCATTCGAGATACTTGGGAGGATCGGAGAGGTAGCTTACAGGGTTGTACTTCCACCCAACCTAGCAGGAGTTCACAATGTCTTTCATGTGTCTCAGCTGAGGAGATACGTTCCAGACCCCAGCCATGAGCTAGATCATTCAGAGTTGGAGATCGGACCGAGACTTGCAGTTACTGAGCAGCCAGTAGAGATATTGTACCAGAGGGAGAAGAGGTTGAGGAACAAAGTCATA
The DNA here is from genome assembly GCA_029216955.1 of Iris pallida. Taxonomy (NCBI): domain Eukaryota; kingdom Viridiplantae; phylum Streptophyta; class Magnoliopsida; order Asparagales; family Iridaceae; genus Iris; species Iris pallida. The sequence continues at coordinate 8,769 of JANAVB010033201.1, read as the reverse complement.
CCCTTGGTCCGAGTAGCTTGGAGTCGTCACTCTCCGGAGGAATCTACTTAGGAGAGGGAGTCGAACATGAGGGAGAGATATCCTTACTTGTTCGACCCAACAGCCGCGAGGGAACCGCCCGTTCCCGATTGATACCTTAGAGGTTAGTCTTAATAGTAGCCTTAGTCGTTTGCTTGCATTGCTTGCTATGTTAGAATGTTTGTAGAGTCTTATATCCTTGTGAATTTTGAGGACAAAATTTTTTAAGGAGGAAAGATTTGTGAGTCCCTAGATCTTTTTAAAAATATTTTTTTATGAGTTTAAATATCATTTATATCCTTAAAATGAATTATTATAATTATTAAGAATTTTGTAGAATTTTTAAATGATTTTTAAATGATTTTTTAAAGCCAAAAATATCAAATTGCAATTATTATAATTGTTCTAAATACAGTTTACAATAATCGATTTGTCTGTGCAAATTTTATTTGCACAGAACAACAGCGGGGGGCTATTTGCAATTTAGAAATTGTATATTGTAAGACGGTGGGGGACTTGTGTAAAATAGATTAGTCTGAGGGTTTTTTCTGTAAAACGACTTTCGTCGTCGGCTGGCCATTGGCCGAGTAACGACCGACCTCGACCGAAACCCTAACCCTAATCCCTAATCTTATTATATTCTAATTGTCATTTCTATTCTAGGTGATTGAGAAGACTTGAACAAAGACCGAAATCAAGGCAAGTACATGTACTCAGTATTACCATCATTGTATGAATTGCACTCACTTTATCTCTTGTCATATTTCACTGTTCTTGATTGATTGATTGCATAGTTTCTTGTATCGGGTGGGGGACGTTCTAGAGACATGTAATTGACTAATATTGGACAAACATTGCCTGATAGCATACTCCGTATGCCTGAGTCCATTTCGTGCGTGACGGATAGCATTATCGTCAGACATGACTGATTATTGCGTGACTGATAGCATTGTCGTCAGACATGCCTGATTATATATTGACTGATAGCATATTCTATATGCCTGATTACATATTAGTCCCCACATGTTGATAACGTCTAATTGCAAATGTATACATAGCTAGTGCATACTTTATATTCACATTGCTTCTCTGTCTTTCAGTTATATTTGCTATACTGTTCCATTGATCTCCATGGTGAGTTTTATTGAGTTACATTGTACTTTGCTCCTTTCCTGACTGGATCGTTGATTACAGGTGAGATGGATCCTTAGATTGTTATGACTGGCATTGGAGCTCGCTTGATACTGAGATAGCTTATTTTATGTATATAGTTTAATTGAGTGTATTTGATTATATGTCATTGTTGTATCATTTATCTTTCACCGGCTTTGTACCGGGACATTCATGTATAAGTTGTAATAATTGTATAGTGGATTGCTATGATGGTTAGTATAGATTCCATGATTAGTTGCTGTGATGAGATAATTCGTTATTGATGACCAGACGGCTCACTACCGCTGTCAACGGCAGTGCAGGCCGGGCATGCTTCGACCCGTACCCGATTATTCGGGAGCGGGGCGTGACAAATTTCTCGGCCAAAACCCTAATTTGAACCCAAATTCATGCCTATATATAAGCCCCCGACCAGAACCCTAGCCTAGAACACCACCCCGACCACCCCAGCACCGCCCTAGCCGCCTCTCTTCTCCGACGAGCTCGTCGGAGTTCGTCCTTTGCTGTCGCCACCGCTATAACCATCGCCGTCATGATCCACCACCACCATCTTGTTCGCCTCGATGAGACGAACCCAGTGCCACCCTTCGCCGCCGACCACGACGACTATGACCGCCGCTAGTACCCACGACAGCTTCCTCGCGTCGGACATGTACGTGTCCCTTTGTATCTACTTCACCTCCGTGTATCATTTTCACGAAGATAGGTTGTTTCGTGTCGGTGAGTTTGATGGTGGACTCAGACACGAGAAACTCGTGTCGTGTGTGACATACACGCCTTGGACACAGGACTCGTGTGTCTTCGTGTCCCTAATTGTCAGGACACGAAGACACAGAACTATGGGCTATTGGTTTGGTTATTGGGTTTGGTTTGTTTTTTAACCCGTTATCCTATTTCACTTTATAATTAACCCAAACACTAACCTAACAGCAAGCTCGAGTTGGCCCCTTGGTCATCCGAGTGGTGCTCAGACCCACCTCCTGTCCCAGTGGGCCGAGTTCGAGCCCCCCTTTTGTTGTTTTTTTTGTTTTATTTTGGTTTTATTTATTTTAATATACATATATATATATATATATATATATATATATATATATATATATATATATATATATATATATATATATATAAATCCGGATGGTTCCCCTCTCCGATCCCTCTTCCCCACCGCTCTTTCCCTTCTGGCCCCCTACGCCACCCGCCTGTCCCCTCCCCCCGCCTTCTGGTCATCCGGAGCTGCCGCCCTCTCTCAGCACGCTAAGCCGGCGTCGAGGTCGGCACCGTTGGGCGACCCCGTACCCCGACGCGTCTTCCAGGAAGGCCGGCAGCCTCCAGCGGACGCCCGGCTGGTCCTCGCACGGCCGCTCCCGCTTCGGACAGCGGCGCCGGCCACCCCGCTCCTCCCTTCCCTCTTTTCTGGGTTCCCCTCCTCCTCGGAGTCTCCCCTCGTTGGCCGTAGGACGTGTCCCGCCTGTCGTCTCCTCCTCTTGCCTGGCAGCCCCGGACGAGTCGACTCCCGCCCTCTATGCTGACGTTGGCTCCTTCGATTCGGGTCGTGGCGATGGCCAGTTCCCCGCAGGTGTTGGCTCCGCCGGACGGCCTCCCGACTCCTCATTCCCCCCCTCCGTCTATTTCCAGGACCATCTCAATCCTCCTGCTCGTTGGTCGCAGGCGCTCATCGCCCTGGTCGAACGCTCATCTGCGCTGCTGCGGCAGTCCCGTCCGGAGTTGGCGCCCACTCTGAGCTGGCCGCCCCCTCCCTCCTGTCCATGAGGTGCTTCCAGCCCACAGCGCTCTCCGTCCGGTTGGTGCGGTCTCGAGAGGCCCGTCCTCGGTTCTTCCCTCGGTGGCGTGCTCGGATCTTCTGGCATCGATTCCCCCACCGGTGGCGTGCTCGGAGCCTCTGCTCGGGTCCGTTCCGTCCCATCCCCCATTGTTAGTCTGTTGCCTTGGGAAGAGCGCACCTCAGGTCTCGAGTGCTGACGCTCACGCTTTTTTCTCCTCAGTGGGCACGCCATGCACGTTACCCCATACGACCGCTTTGCGCAGCCTCCACGCCAAGCTGGTGGACGACCAGCTGCTTAGCGCAGGGGTCCCCAATCCCTTCCTTGCGCAGTCGGCGGGCATGTGCTCTGGGTTTGACCCAGCTGCGCGGATCGTGGATCTGTCTTCTTGCGCAGAAGACCCCCAGCCTCTCTTAGCGCTGCTCGTGCCCCCTCCACGAGGCAGATGCCCTTGCCATGTGCCATGTGCAATCGGCTATGAGCCTTCAGGTCCCCCCCTCCTGTGGGTCCCTCAGTTCAGCACCTCCTGGCGCCTCTGCTGCCTCCCCCTCCTCGCCTACTGGGACCCACCCCCGCCCACTCCAGGCACGTATTCGCCCCCACGGTCCTGTCCACCGCGCAGGTGGCTGAACGCTTGATGCCCGCCCCCCTGCTCGCGGGTCCCACGGCCAATATTCCTTCCTCTGTGCCCTTTTTGGGTCCATCCCTTCTCGGGGGTACCCAACCTCCTGCCCTTCCCCATTCGTGCTTGCTGGGCTTCATCCCCGCCATCCTCGCTCCGCAGTCACTCCGGCCGTCTCCCCTTGGGGAGCCGCCTGGTTCCTTCTCGTGCCACCCCTTGCTGGGTCAGGCCCCGGCTCCCCTGGCTGTCGCCTGCGAGATCCTGCCCCCCCACAGACTTTTGTCTGCTCGGGTCCACCCTTGGCACACGCCCACTTTCCCCCTTTAGTGGCCGGTGTGGACGGTCAGGCTGGCATGCTCATCTCTCCTCCGCCATCCAGCAGTGATCCCCCGAGCTCCCCTTCGGACTCCTCCTTTCTCCGGGTCCCTGCTCCTGTAGCCCCTCCTCCGACACGCGGATCGTCATCGCCCTCGGAACTGCTCCCTTCGCTATCAGGAGTCCTCCCCAACTCCCTCTCCTTCGCTGACGTCCTGAGGCCCGATAGGACTCAGTCTGATCACGTTACGGCCGCGAAAGTGGTTCTACCTGAAGTCACTCTCACGCCTCCGCAGGACGGATTCCCTATCCGGTCCCCTTCTCCCCCGAGGAGAACCGCTCCCTCTCCTCCCCGTTCATCAGGACCTTGGTCCTTAAGTTTGGATCCGGATGCCCTAAAATTTCTATCGTTCGGGAGGCTATTACCGGCTGGGGTATCTCGACGACATTCCGGATAGCTCCTCTCGACCCCAAACACATGTTTCTTCATCTTTCCTCTGATCAAGACTTCAGCAAAGTTTGGGCGAAAGGCTCGACCAGGGTAGGCACTCAGATAGCAAAAATTGTCAAATGGTCACCGAACTTCAATCCCAAAATCGATTCGACCATAGTCACCTCCTGGATCACACTTCCCAATCTCCCCCTAGTGTGCTTTCCTGCAGCCGCCCTTAAGAGGATCGCCAGCTCTTTCGGAGTCCTGGTGGCTATCGTCGAAGAAACAAGAACCCTCTCCAAATGCAACTACGTAAAGATTTGCGTAGAGCTGGACCTATCTAGCGAGCCTCCCAAGTTGATCGAGATAGAACTAGGAGATCAGTCATTCGATCAAGTGCTGGTTTACGACAACAACATAATCTTCTGTCAACACTGCCAGATGAGCGGACACTCGCTTCAACACTGCTTTCGTGCACACCCAGAACTCAAGAAACCAGCCACCAGGAAGTCACGCGAGACAGACGCGGGTCCCTCTTCCTGCCCCACAACGCAGATCCTGTCCGCCAACCCCATTTTCTAATCGTAGTTCCCCCATCCCTACCGGGTCGGTCTCCGTACCACCCCATTCTCTCGCCATCACCCTCCATAACTCTGTCCGAGCTCTAGACTGCGATCCAGCCCCAGAGTCGTCTATCTCCGACGGCCCCCCTACCCCAACATCCCATGATCTCGCAATCACCCTCCATAATTCCTTCAGCGCTCTAGACTTTGATCCTGCTGATTTCTCTCTAGAGTTGCCTGTCTCTGGTGGCCTCCACAACCCCCCACCATCTTTCCCTATCGATCTCACCATCGCTCCCCTCCAGATCCCTCCCAGCTCCTCCTTCCTCCTCACCTCTCCCACCCAGCCACCCCTCCTGCTCGTGAGATCCCCTGTATTCTATCACCGGCTGGGCCCAGATCGCTCTCCCTCGAGGCGAAAGCTGGAACGATCTCCGCGGACAATCCACCACCCCTCCGCAGCTTAGCCATATTTCGCCCTCGCCCGTCTTTCCCTCTCACATGCAGATTTTGGCAAGCTGTCAATGCGGGGTTCCTTGATCGTGACAATCCTCTTTGCGCTCTCGCGGAGTGTGATGACTCTGACAATTCCCCTACGGCAGCCGAGGTCCTCTTTTCGAACTCAGATAGGGCTCCAGAACCGGTCAGCACTATCCCCAAAAACAATTCTAGTAAGAGAAAGAAGAAATCAAAGAAACAAAGACAGCTTACGGCGATGACCACGAGATCCACCGCAAAGCTTCAAAATACCCCCTCATCCTCCCTTAATGCCTAACATCCTTTCCTGGAACGTTCGCGACATAGGGAATAAATAGACTATGAATCGGATCATCAGCCTCACCAAATCTAACCGGATTGATTTACTAGTTATTATTGAACCCAAGATTCCTCAAAAAAGGATGAAGGCTATCCAACTCAAGCTGGGATTTCCCTATGCACTCTCCGGATGTCACGACATTTGGATCTTCTTTGCTGCTGACTTCCGCTTCGGCATTATCAGCGACTCCACTCAGGCCCTCTCCTATTGGGTCGAGCACCCAGCCTTCAAGTCCCGCGTCCTTCTTTCTGCCATCCACGGTAGCTGCTCCATCCCAGAGCGTCGAGTGCTTTGGGATCTTCTCTCAGGGCCCTCCCTTCCCCACGACGAAATGCCATGGCTTTGCATCGGAGATTTCAACACTCTTTCCTGCAGAGCAGAAAAATCTGGTGGTCGTGACCCCCCTCATTCGGCCATGGAGGACTTCAAAAACTTCACCTTCAACGAGCACCTTTCAGATATCCCATTCCACGGCAATCAATTCACTTGGTGTAACATGCAAGAAGGATCTCGTAGACAGTACTCCCGCCTTGACCGTGTCATGGTTAACGACAGTTGGTCGGAATTGGGATTGATCAGTAATCTTTTGTACCTGAACTCCACCGAATCCGATCATTCTTCGCTTTTCTCGAGATCAATAATAATCATTCCCGCATCAAAAAATCCTTCCGCTTCCTTGACTTCTGGCGCCACCACCCCCAATTCATGCTCACCGTGGAAGAGGCTTGGACATCTGTCAACCATATGGATCCTACGATCAGAATAGCTATCAAACTCAAAGCTACTAAAAAAGCCCTTACGTCCTGGAGCAAAATTGCATTCGGAGATATTTTTCAAGCCATCAAGGATGCTGAAGACGACGTCACCCGCGCGAGATCGACTTCGCCGTCGTCAATTCCCAAGATAATCGCGCATCTCTTAACCTCGCCAAAGCCATCCTTAAATCCAGAATCAGGGTTGAAACCGAATTCTGGAAATAAAAGGCTAGATTAACCTGGGACATGGAAGGGGATGTTACGACCCGCACCCACTGTGAGGGTACGAGTACGTAACAATGCCCAGCCTACGGTGTCGGCGGTAGAACGCTGTTTTAGGTCATGAACTATAACTAGCATAATATGACTCTCCATAAGGAGGCCAACACAGAGGTACAACTCAATCACAATCTAAGGTAGAATGATAAAGATAGATAAACATGAAATCCAAAGAGATACAGGAGATAGAAGTCTAAGTGTCTAAGATACATAATCCCAGAAATACATCTCAAAACTCAAATACAGTAATCCACAAGTAAATACAACTCTAGACAAAATGAAATAACTATCTAAACAACCTCTACTGTGTCTCCTCTAGGCGAGCAGGCAATCCCAGGCTATCTGTAAAATTTATCAACAGGTCCAGTCAGGACAGGAACGAGCATATTACATCTCAACAGTTCATAGCAGGTTAGAAAAAATAATCATACAGTAAAGTAAGATACAAGATCTGAAGAAATAACATGATAAAAAAGGGAGACTGTAAATAAATAGATACAACATATAGAGAACTAATAGTGACTAGTGATTCAGAGCACAAGATGGTTATGTAAACGGCACGATGTTGTACACGAGTAATCTACAGAGGTTGTACACGAGTAATCTACTGGATTGATTACATAACCACTTCTACTCTCCCGCCCCAATCAATACACAAGGATCTAGTTAAGTTATGTTATTGCACACGAAGTATAGTCGCACACGGATCATGTGAATACATGAGTATACACGATTTCACACGATTTGTACACGAATATCACGAATACAAGGAGTACACGATGCTCACGATAAAGTACACGAACACGAATACCCGATGTATCCGCTAAGGGGATAACATCGCACAACAAGATCCATATAGTACTAATCCATGTTTCCAACGTGTCAGCATTATGTAAAGTAATCTAAAGCAGGAAATATAATCCTAAACAAGATATGAAATGATCAGAGAATGTACTCGCCTGATATCTGAATGTCCAAGGTAAATATCCTCTAATCACACTAACCTTATCCATAATAATTAGTCTAACCTCTAACTAAAATATTCTATCATGTGGACTAAAATTAATATCATGTGGGCCACGTCTAACTAGTGTGTGGGTCCCACTCGATTCAAACTACCCCCGGGTCCCCGTTCAAGTCGGATTGAGTTAAAATTCGAACCCGACTCAAATAATCCCAAAACAATATCATAAATAATAAAATAAATTTCAACCCCAAAATAATATCATAAATAATAAAATAAATTTTAAAAATATTCAAAAATGTAAAATGACAAAAATACTCCTGTTTCTGAAAACTGGGGGTGATAAATCTATCCACCTTAAAAAAATTTCGTCCTCAAAATTAAAACAAAGCAATCACAGGAAACACATGCAGAAAACAATCTCATTCAAATACTTTTCAAAAAAAAATCAGCAATAAAAAAATCTCTTTGAGGCAAATCAAACATTTGTAAATAAAAACTGATACGTGTCCGATACGGACACAAAACATCACAAAATCACACCTATCAAAGGTCAAAATCAACAATCACCAACGCAATAAATATCAAAATAATTCAAAAAGGTGAAATACAAAATATCCTTAGGCCGGAAATGATATTAAAATATCCTAATCACATGGTTAGGTTCTAGATCAAACAGTCTCTAGGGTTTCACTAGCAAAATATCAAAATCACAAGTCATGATTTTAAATAGTTTTAAAATAATTTAAAAATTACCAAAAAATATATCATAATTTAAATGTCATCAATAAATGATTAAAATTACAAAATTTCAAAATTACCCTCATTTTAGAGAACTGGGTGTTACAAGTCTACCCACCTTAAAAAAATTTCATCCTCAAAATTAAATGTTCATCTTTCTAGGTCAAACCCCCCACAATCAAAGTCTCAAAACTTAAACAATCATACAATTTAAAAGGATGACATACAGGGTCATGGCATACGGTGGTCGTGAAAGTCTCATCTAGGTATACTAGTCATGCTAAACCAAAACGGTCATATGGTATCAA
>JANAVB010033200.1:0-36028 GCA_029216955.1 Iris pallida | reverse complement strand
TTTTTAAAACACTTGAAGAGTAAGAAGAGAGATGAAGAGTGAATGGTGATTTGAAATAAAATTTCTCTTCTATTTATAGGTTTTTTCTGGGACCGAACTCGGACAGAGTTCGGGCAGAGTTCTGATGCAATATTTCGCATAGAGACTTGCTCACAGATTTGGAGGCAACTGAACTTTTGAATTTAAACAACACTGAACTCGGGGCAGAGTTCGGACCGAACTCGTTTTGAGTTCTGTCAAGGAATTTTTGAAATATTTGTCAAAGAGCTTTTTGTTAAAAATAAAACGAAATTTTTGTAAAGAAATGTAAAACAGGTAGGCTCTTTTAGAAAATTGGACTGATAACCTAAGCCAGTATTACCTATTTGATTTTACAATATTAATCCTAGACTCAATAAATTAAAATACAGAATAAACTGTAAAATGACTCAAACGAAAATCCATTGAATCTTTGGCTTGTTGATGCAGTACAACGTCTTGATATTGATTTCACATATAGCCAAATGATTAGCAGCAGTTTGTATATTTTTGTGTATTGACTAAAGTGTGTTTTATATCAAAATCGGTGTGACCATGGAATGGGCCAACATCTCCCCATTTGATAATTGACAAACTTTGAGTCTATACCAAAATATATAAAAAATAGAATAAACAAAATACCTGAGATGATTGGTTTTTGTTTTTGTTTTGCTTGGTTATGTATAGCTCTTCTCCCCTTTGTCAATAAAAATGACTTTGGCTCCCCCGTAAAGTGTGAAGCCAACAATAAAAACAAAGACAAAGTGAAGCTAAAAGATACAGGAGCACAGCAACAAATGAAGAAACACTGATAATACTAAAGTTCCTAATTACCAAAGTACAATCAGAAATACTAAAATGTCTAACTATGAAGTTTAGACAAAAAAAAACTACATCAACTCAAAGATCATCATCTAACTACTATCCACTAGCCAATAGCTGAGTCAGCATCACATAGTCGGATCATCACCGCCAGGAGCCTCTGAGGAAAGTAGGCTGCAGTGGGGTCGAAGTACTGAAAGGATGCCTCGTCTCCGAACCGAGGACCAGGGAAGTCTGGGTGAGGCAGAATGGTGACCGACGACGGATCATGAGATAGGCTGTAGTGGAGATCCGCAAGTCCGTTCCGCAACACCTGGCCTGATAATGTGGCGAAACTCCGAATCAAGGTAACTCTGATGACGTTGCGCAGAACAGCAACAAAGTCATCAAAGCGCTGGTAAAATCCTGGATCAAATCCCGGAGCAGGGCTGGAGCAGGAGCATCATCATGATGAGGAGCCTCAGCATCTGGGCAGGCTGAGCTCCAGGAGGCAGAGGTGGAGCTGGGAATCTACGTGATCTGGTAAGCTCAACTGATGGAGGAGTATGCACAGGTTGAAGATCAATCTCAAACCGGCGGAAGATAGCGGCCAGGTGCATAGGGTACACCAATTGCGTCCTGTATTTCTGCAGTTCAGCATCCAGGCCTCATAGTCTCTGGAATGAGAATGGAATTCCAAAGTGAATGTGGTACAAGGCAGAAAGTTCAAGAAAGTAACTTCATCAGTGGATCCTTTCTTAGGAAGGAGTACAGAGAAAAAGTCGATGAAGTTCATAAAAATTTTGGTTCAAATTTCTAGAGAATACCCTACGAGGAACAGGTTTGGATGACAGATTAGTTCCTTGAAGGAAGCAAGGGAGACATCTGCAGGAAATTGAACATGGTTGATATCTACTAGTGCCTCACCAATATCAGGAATATGGAAGAATTCACTAATATCAGTAGCACTGAACTCTAGTTCTTGCCCAGCAACGCAAGAATAAAAGTTTCCGTTATGTTTTACTTGCAAGTTGCAGTAAAACATTCGGACAGCATTGTCATAGATGTTTTCTGCTACTTCGAAAAATCTCGGTAGCCTAAGTGGTCGAATGTTGGAGCATACTCAGAAAAGATAGTAAAATTGACAAAAGCTCCAAAACATATTTTGCGACCAGAAAAAGAGTCAAACCAGAGATCAGAGTACTCTTTGTCAGGAAATAAGTAGAATCATAGTCCTCTGATCCTAATGGTCGTGCTGGACTAAATAAACTGGCTGGTGTATAATCAGAAGAAGAGGAACCAGCTTGGGAAGTTGATCCTCGTTGACGCTTAGGAGCCATGAGAAAGAAGGAGAAAAACGAGTACCTTTTGAAAAGGAGAAAAGAACAAGATTGGAACGCCCACCAGATCTTCTAGAAACCTTGCTAAGATGAAGGAGGAAGAAGTTTTGGAGGGGAGGATGATTCCACGAGATTGTTGAAAAGATGGGTAAAGAAGTGTATTTATAAGGGTTAGGGCCGCTGTTCGGTTCTGGAATTTAATACAACGCCGACCGAACTCGGCCCCTCGAAGTTCACTGTATTCCCGAGATAAAACAGCAGCTTTGGTAATTGAAATCAACTTTATGACTTTGACTTCTCAATTTAGTAACAGTATTTATTTTGGGTTAGCTGTAGGGGTACTGTCCCAGCTAACGAGGTTCACCGGGAACTCTTAAATACCGCGTCGCTTCGACCGTAGTCGTGGTGGCAGACAGACCCTTTTTGGCTTGTTCTCCAAAATAATTTCTGTTAGATAAATTTAAAAGTTTCAAGTTATAAAATTTATTTTAAATACCGTACTACATTATGAATCTGAAAATTCAAGTATACCGAGCTCTCGCCTCATTATGTTAAACCGATCCTCAGCCAATGGTTTTGTGAATATGTCTGCTAGTTGATGATCTGTGTCAATAAATTCTAAGCAGATATCCCGTGTTGCTGATGATCACGTAAAAAATGATGACGTATCTCTATGTGTTTTGTGCGTGAGTGACAGATAGGGTTCTTAGTCAGATTAATGGTGCTAGTGTTGTCACAATAAATAGGAATCTTAGTGTAGTGCAGATTATAGTCTTCTAAGGTTTGCTTCATCCACAAAATCTGAGCACAACAACGACCTGCGATACTCAGCCTCAGTAGTTGACAATGCTACGAATTTTGTTTCTTGCTAAACCAAGAGACTAAGGCCTTTCCTAGGAAATGACATGTGCCACTGGTACTTTTACGGTCCACTTTGCATCCCGCAAAATCCGCATCCGAATAACCTATCAGGTCAAAGGATTTGGTTTTAGGATACCATAAGCCGACTGTAGAAGTTCCTTTAAGGTATCGGAAGATACGCTTAACGGCACTTAGATGTGATTCCTTAGGATTTGCCTGATAACGTGCACAGATGCAAACGCTAAACATAATATCAGGACGAGCAGTTAAATAATAAACTACCAATCATACCTCGATACTTACGCTGGTCGACAGGTTTGCCACTTTTCAGAATCAAGCTTTGTAGATGTAGCCATAGGAGTCCCGATTGGCTTTACGTTTTCGAAGTCGTACTTTTTCAGTATGTCCTTCGTGTACTTAGCTTGGTTGATGAATGTTCCTTTTGAGTGTTGTTTGATCTGTAAGTCCTAGGAAGAAGTTTAGCTCTCCCATCATACTCATCTCAAATTCACTCTGCATACACTTAGCAAAATCTTGACAAAGTTTTTCGTTAGTAGAACCGAATATTGTCATCTACTAAATTTGCACAAGGAGAATATCATCATTCAAAGATTTGATAAACAAGGTAGTATCAACTTTTCCTTTTGAAAAACCATTATCAAGTAAGAAGGCACTTAGGCGTTCATACCAAGCACGAGGTGCTTGTTTGAGTCCATATAGTGCTTTCTTAAGCTTGAAGACGTGATCAGGTTTTTGAAAATCTTCAAAACCAGGGGTTGTTTCACAAAACTTCCTCTTTTAAAAAACCGTTTAAAAATGCACTTTTCACGTCCATTTGAAATAATTTAAAATCATTAAAGCATGCAAATGCACAAAACATGCGGATGGCTTCTAATCTAGCAACAGAGCATAAGTCTCATCATAATCAATTCCTTCTTCTTGATTATAACCTTGTGCCACTAGACGTGCTTTGTTGCGTAGAACTTGTCCATCTTCACTGAGTTTATTTCGGAACACCCATTTGGTACCAATTATCGATTGACCAATAGGTTTAGGAACGAGTTCCAAACTTGGTTTCTCTCAAATTGATTTAGTTCCTCTTGCATGGCATGAATCCAAAACTCATCAGAAAAAGCATCATCTATATTCTTAGGTTCTATTTGAGAAATAATGCTACATTTGCTGCTATATCAGAATCTTTAAGAGAGGAACGTGTACTTACACCTTTAGATACATCACCTATAATGAGTGTTTCTGGATGATCTGGCAAGAATTTTAATGAATCAACTTTTGGGTCAGATCTTCCACAGAACTCTTCTTAGTCTTTGCATGTGTATCTTCATCATCACTGTCGCTAGATCTGTGACTATTTAGCTCATCAAAAGTACATTAATAGATTCTTCAACAATCATAGATCTTTTATTAAAAATCCTATATCCCTTACTCTTAGCAGCATATCCGAGAAATATCCCTTCATCTGCTTTAGAGTCGAACTTTCCCAAGTTATCCTTGGTGTTCAGGATAAAACAGCGACATCCAAAAACTTTAAAATAAGAAATGTTTGGAATCCTTCCAAACCAAAGCTCATATGGTGTTTTCTTCGAGATTGGTCGAATTAACACCCTATTCAAAACATGACAGGCTGTACTAACAGCTTCTGCCCAAAAATACTTAGGAAGATTATGCTGATTCAGCATGACTCTAGCCATTTCGCTTAGAGTACGATTCTTCCGCTCCACAACACCATTCTGTTGGGGAGTTCTAGGACAAAAAATTCATGGTAATATCCACTATCATCACAAAACTTTTTGAAATCAGAATTTACGAATTCGCCACCATGATCACTTCGGATACGAGTAATCATGAAGCCTTTTTCGTTTGTACCTTTTTGCAAAATATTTGAAATTCAAAAATAGCATCACTTTTGTTTGATAAAAAGTAACCCAAGTAAATCGAGAGAAATCATCAACATAACAAAAGCGTAGAGCTTACCGCCAAGACTAGCGACTCTACTAGGTCCAAATATCCATATGAATTAACTGCAAAGGTCTAGAAGTACTTACAGCGTTGATGGATTTAAAAGTGGATCTATGTGCTTTGTTCTTTTCACAGTCACACATACCATATCTCTCTTGAATGGAATTTCAGGAGTCCTTTTACCAACTTTTTAGTACTGAGTCGTGAGATAGTATCCATATTTGCATGTCCTAGTCTCATGTGCCATAGCCAGCTTTCATCTAGATTAGCTACTAGGCATCTACCTGCATTATTAGTATTCTCCAAAAGAAAACATAAATATTGTCTTCTCTAATCCCTTTATATACGGGATCACCAGATGACATATCATATATGGTACATTTATCTTTCACAAAATTGATACCATAACCGTTATCAGCCAAATGACTTATGCTCAGTAGGTTATGTTTCAATTCTGTTACTAGACAAACATCTTTTATTACTGGATAAGGAGAAATACCTACAGTACCATTACCAATAATATCACCTCTCAAATTATTTCCGAAGGAGACATATCCTTCTTTCTTCATCGATAGCGTAGCGAACAAAGATGCATCACCGGTCATGTGTCGCGAACATCCGCTATCGAGGATCCATTTGCTTTTAGCATGAGAGGGTTGAGGGTCCACCTACAAGACAAGTAGATGAATCCTTTGGTACCCATTTACTGAAGGGTCCATTCTGATTAGTTTTAGGTCTCCAGAATAAAGTGTGATTGTCAACAAGCTTCCTTGCCAAACAATACTGTGATATGTGTCCATGCGTGCCACAATAAGTGCAAGTAAGTTTAGAATCAGATGTGGTCAAAAGTGTTTACATGCTTGTTTGGTTTCTTGGAGAACCTATAAGTGAAAGCATGATGATAGTCGTGTTTCTTCTGTGCTTTCTTATTTTTAGTCCTCTTAGGTGTATGCTTAGCATTAGGACTAAACTTAGGCTGTGTCACAGGTATTGCCTGTTTGCCTAACTTGATTTCTAACTTTTTAGAAATCGCAATAGACTCTTCATATCTAGCAGTCATATCTGAGAGTCTTTGTTCTGTCACTAAGTGCTTCTTCTTCTCTATGTCATACAATTCTTGCATCTTGACATAGTCTCTTTCTTTCTTTTCAATCTTGAGGATAGCCTCATGATAGTCTACCTTGAGTTTGGCTATCTCTTCCGTGTTACCGGTAGTAGACGTCTCTTTAATATCTTCAATAAGATTGGACAGTCTAGCTATCTCGGTTGTGTATGCCTTAATCTCTTTTCGAGATTGCTTATACTTGTCAAGCACAGTTTTGTGATCTTCAAGTAATTCGCTAAAGGCATTTCTAATTCATCGAAAGTAAAATCATCATATAGAGGGTTTGAGGATACCTTATCAAATGCCATAAGACAGACATTGGCATTGCCGCAGGGTCTGTCTTCTTCTTCTGTATCACTGGCATCACTTTCATGCCAGATACTTGTGTTGGCATACTTTCGACCGGATGTTGCTTTTCTGCTTGATCTTGATCTGTCATATGGACTGCTTTTCTTTGAAGTTGGACAGTCCTTCTTCATGTGCCCTCTTCTTGCATCCAAAGCAAATGGTTTCATCTTCATTGCTTTCTTGGACATCTCTCTTCCTTCTGCTTGATTTCTCAAACTTTAGGAATTTTCTGAAGTTCTTCACAAGTAGGGCTTGTTCATCACCACTTGATGATTCTTCATCAGAGTCATTGCATGTTGATTTTCTTGCTTGAGCTTTGAAAGCAATAGATTTTTCTTTTGGTGTTGCTTCTTCAAACTCTTGCAAATCAAGTTCATGGGTCATGAGCTTGCCCATCAGTGTTTCCAAGGACATAGTGGTGAGATCGTTTCCTTCAATAATTGCTGTGGCTTTGGATTCCAGTTCTTGGTTAGAGCCCGCAGCACTTTTCTGATCTTCTCATGATTGCTGTAATCTTACCAAGAGATTGCAGAGGATTAGTTATATCAAGAAACGTGTAAACATCTGTGTAATTGACTCACCGGTTTCATCTTGAAAGATTCATATTCCTGTGTTAGTCTACTAATTTTGGATTCCTTCACTTGGGAAGTACCTTCATGAGTTACCTCAAGAAGTTTCCAAATTTCGTGAGACGTTTACAGGTTGAAACTCTGTTGAACTCCGTTTTGTCAATTGCACAGAATAGTGCATTGATGGCACGAGCATCTAGACTAGCCTTAGCTTTTTCAGCTTCAGTGTATTTGTCATGAGGCTTGTCTACAAGCTGGCCTTCAACCACTGTGGGTGCTGGTTTCTTATAACCATCAATGACTATAGACCAAAGATCAAAGTCAAGAGATTTTAAGAAGAAAGTCATCCGTGTTTTCCAATAGGTATAATTAGTACCATCAAAAAGTGGGGGTCTATTTGTGGATTGCCCTTCACCGTTGAATATTGATTTCACGGCTGCCATATATACTCTCTGAGGTTTGTTATATAAGAATATAACCTGCTCTGATACCAATTGTAGGACCGTTGAGCACCTCTAGAGGGGGGTGAATAGAGTGTGTGTGTGCAGCGAAAAATAATCACCAATTAAAAATTAACTATGGCGAAAATAAGAGACAGTAAATAAATAGCAAGAGATAGAAGATCAAACTCAGTGACACAGCATGTATACTGGTATCCCTCTGAGAGGACTAATCCAGTCT
Source organism: Iris pallida (assembly GCA_029216955.1). Lineage (NCBI taxonomy): Eukaryota > Viridiplantae > Streptophyta > Magnoliopsida > Asparagales > Iridaceae > Iris > Iris pallida. The sequence goes on along the minus strand of JANAVB010033200.1, from coordinate 28,328 downwards.
CGAGTACTCTTGCTCGATGTTAATCCACTATGGCACAAGCTAAATGAGAGCTTGCAGTCTCTTACAACACCGTGCTTGGTGACAAGTGCACGACCGACTTCACAACACCGTGCTTGGTGACGAGCGCACGACCGGCTCCACAACAGGATAGTTGCTGAACTTGGAACGACCTCTTTACAACTCTTGGACACCAAAACTCTAAATCAACATAGATATTACTGGCTTTTGGCTAAGAGATGTATAGGTATAATTTGAAAGCTTTAGAACGTTTTGAAAACACTTGAAGAGTAGAGAAGAGAAGATGAAGAGTGAATGAGTGATTTGAAATAAAATTTCTCTTCTATTTATAGGTGTTTTCTGGGACCGAACTCGGACAGAGTTCGGCAGAGTTCTGATGCAAATATTCGCATAGAGACGTTGCTCGCAGATTTGGAGGCACTGAACTTTTGAATTTAAACTGACCGAACTCGGGCAGAGTTCGGACCGAACTCGGTTTTGAGTTCTGTCAAGGAATTTTAAATATTTGTCAAGAGCTGTTTGTTAAAATAAAACGAAATGTTTTGTAAAGATGGAAATGTAAACAGTAGGCTCTTTTAGAAATAGGACTGGGATAAGCCTAAGCCAGTATTACCTATTTGATTTACAATATTAATCCTAGACTCAATAAAATTAAAATATAGAATAAACTGTAAAATGACTCAAACGAAAATCTATTGAATCTTTGCTTGTTGATGCAGTACAACGTCCATTGATATTGATTTCACATATAGCCTGAAATGATTAGCACAGTTTGTATATTTTTGTGTATTGACTAAAGTATATATTGTTATCAAATCGGTGTGACCATGGAATGGCCAGCACATAGGTCTCCTAATGTGCACCCCTGAGGAGTAAGAATGTGGTGGGTGAATTGAATGTTGGGCTGAATGATCTCTGCTCCTAACCACCGCTCCTGACAGGCCAGGGAGCTGTCGTCCCCCAATTGGAGACGGATAAAGGTTCAGCGGTGGTGCGTCCCCGTAATACGGTGCCAGTTGACGAGGATCTGTTGTTAGTGTTAGCCTCCGACAGATGGGAGAATCTGGAGCATCTTGCTCTCATGAACTTCGTCCATAAGGATGTCCGTGCGTAATTTCCACATAGCTTAAAGGAGAAAGCTTCCACGATGTGGACAAGTCTGCAGAAGCCCAGACCACCTTTTCCAGTGGGTTTCGCCATCGTCTCCCAACCGGCCCAGTGATGTTTGTCTTTGCCGTCGCTCTGACCCCAGAAGACTTGGCGAAGAGATTCAAGAGAGTGGAGCACCTTCATGGGGGGAGCAGACGGCCAGAATGTACATCGGATGGACGATAAAATGTGTTTAATGAGGATAGTTTTTACCTCCTAGGGATAAGGTTGCGTTATGCCATCCATGATGAGTTTGCGAATCTTGTCTGCCAGGTGGTTTATATGCCAAGTTGGCCCTACCGTACACCACGGGCAGCCAAGGTAAATGAAGGGGGGTAGGCCGTACTGAAAGAGGTCATGTTAACGAGCTGGGTGGAGTGGGTTCTGTCTGCTTTGTGATACGTGTAGATGACGCTCTTGTTGTTGTTAACACGCTGACCCGAGCAGTTTGTGTATCTGGCGATCGTGCTCAAGACGACCTCTATCGGGCCGATGTCTCCAGAGGAGAAGATGAGGATATCGTCGGCGTATGCCAGGTGAGTGATAAGAGGGCATCCCGTGGTGGTGTGGAAGTTGTTGAAACCGGCCATACTGGGTATGCTGTTGAGGCTTCTGCTTAGGGCTTCGGCCGCAATAATGAAATGGTGGAAGAGAGCGGGTCCCCCTGTCTAACCCCGCGAGTGGAATGAAAGAAACCTGCCGCCTGTCCGTTGATCACGGTAGAGAACCATGTATTTTTAGATCTGAAGACGATGTCAATCCAAGTTTTAGAGAAGTCGAAGGCCCTGAACACCCAGATCATGAATTGCCAGTCTAGGCGGTCATATGCTTTTTCCATGTCTAGTTTGATGGCAACGTTCCCCCCCCCCTCGACGAGAACTTCATGCACGTGATCATCTCTTGCGCAAGGAGGATGTTGTCAGTTATATTACGGTCTTCGGATATGATCTTGGGGAGAAGATCAGACATCCGAATGGCGATAATCTTGGATATCTTTTTGGTGAAGGTGCAGAGGCTGATTGGACGAAAGTCTTTAAAGGTTTTCGGGTTGTCTTTTTTGGGGATAAGGACGATGTTGGCACAAGAGATTGAATTAGGGTATCTGGCCCCTTGAAGAAGGCAGTGGTGATTTCGACTAAGTCGTTTTTAATGATGTCCCAGCAAGCTCTGAAGAAGACCCCGTTGAACCCTTCAGGCCTCGGGGCACTGTGCTCGTTAATGGACCAGACCGCAGCTTTGACCTCCTCCTCAGAAATGGTGGCCAGCAAAGACTCGTTGTCATGATCGGTAATGAGGGAGGGGATGACCGACAATAGCGCCTCGTCTCTAACGACCCGCTCCTTGGTGAATAGGCTGGAGAAGAAGTTCACGACTGCGACCTGGATCCCAGCCTGGTCGTCGATTAGGTTACCACTTTCGTCGAGGATCCGGTGTAATTTTAATTTGTTCCTACGTCCTTTAATACATGCATGGAAGAATTTAGAATTACGGTCACCAACGGTGTCCCAGTTCAATCTGGCTTTTTGCTTCCAGAATTCATTCTCCACTCTCAGCCTGGATTAAGAAGAGCTCTGGCGAGGTTTAGGGATGTGCGGGTCTCCGGGAGTTGGAAATTGTAAATATGAATCCGCGCGGGTGACGTCGTCCTCCGCCTCGCGAATGGCCTGGAAGATGTCGCCGTATGCCACTTTGCTCCATGCTGAAAGGGCCTTACGAGTGGCTTTGAGCTTGGACGCCATCCTGGTCATGGGATCAATGTCCGAGACGGAAGTCCATGCCGAAGCAACGGTGTTCTGAAATTGTGGGTGTTGACGCCAAAAGTTGAGAAAACGGAAATCTTTCTTGTTGCCGGTGTGGTTGCTTCTGGTTTGGACTAGAAGAGGGGAGTGGTCCGATTCGGTGGAGTTGAGATGGGAGAGATTAGTGATCAGGCCCATGTCGGACCAGCTGTCGTTGATCATCGCCCGATCAAGTCGAGAATATTGTCGCCTGTAACCTTCCTACATGTTACACCAGGTGAATGTACTGCCGAGGAAGGGGATAGGGGTGAGGTTCCCGTGAAAGGTAAGGTTATTGAAATCATCCATAGCAGGCTTGGGTGGTGGACGGCCACCGGACTTCTCCTCGATACAAGCAACAGTGTTGAAATCGCCGATGCAAAGCCACGGCATTCCCTGCGGATGGATCCTCAAGAGGTCTGCCTAGAGCATCTGCGCTCATGTATGTCGCAACTGCTGTGAACGGAAGATGCAGAGCGGGTTTTGAGAGCCGGGTGTTCAACCCAGCAAGTAAGAGCCTGGGGGAGTCATGGATGGTGCCAAATTAAAGTCTTGAGCAAGAAAGAGCCAGATGTCATTGTCGCCCACGATGGTGTGGGGGAAGCCTAACTTGAGTTGATAGCTTTAAGTCTTTTTGAGGGATTTTTGGTTCGATAATGATTAAGAGGCAATGCGGTGAGTTTTCTTGAGGCTGAGAATTCTGTTCATCGTCGATTTGTTACCGAGCCCTCTGACATTCCAGGAGATGATGTTAAGCATCGGAAGGGGAAATGGGGTGGGGTTGGTTGTGCTTCGAGCGGACCTGGTGGTCCTTGCCGTCGTCTGCTTTTGTTTGTTTTGTTCTTCTTGCTTGGATGCAGTTTTTTTGGTTTGGGCGCAAGTGGGTCCGTTGCTTCCTGACTCATTGATTGACCGGTCTAGATCACTGCTTCCTTCAACGGCCGCGTTGGTGAGAGAGTCGTTGTTCTGATCTTCCAGGGCGCAAAAGGGGTTGCCACGATCCAGAAACCCAGCTTCCTTGGCCTGCTAAAATCTGCCGGTTAAGATGTGAGTGTGGGTGTCTGAGCGACCTTTGCGGGAGTAGGAGGTTCTGGGTCTGCCCGAAGTGCTACGAACTGTACTGAGCAGCTACCCGACGAGACCGCTCCGGTTGTTTGAGATCGGTTATCGGGAGATAGGGTGGAGTGGGAGGCCTCGTGGGAGGGAAGTGTGGTGATCTCAGGTTGAGTTTGGGTGATTAGGGTATGATCGGCGTTTGGGTTATCCGCTGATCTTGGGGGAATCTTGTTGGCCGATTGTGATGGGAGGGGGGATACAAAGCCCTCTGTGATCTTCTTCTGAAGGGGTGCCTGAGAGGAGTTAGAACGAATTGTGGAGAGCGAGGTTAGAGGGGCTGAAAGGGACGATAGCCCGACTGGTTGTGTCAGTCGACTGGGGGTGTGGAAGAGTCTGACCATCGATCTGAGGGAGGGGGTCGGGATTCGATTTGTGGATGATGGTGGCTGGGTCTTTTTGAGCATTGGGCGTACGTGGGGTCGCAGGATTTTCTTATTTAGTTCAGGATGAGCGCGAAGCAGTGCTGCATTGATGGCCACTCATCTGACAGTGTTTACAAAGATGATGTTGTCGTAAATCAGCTCCTGACTGTGGAATGTGTCTCCGAGTTCGATCTCTATAAGTTTGGGAGGGTCGTTAGCAAGGTCTAGCTCCCACATATCTTCGCGTAGTTGCACTTGGAGAGGTTGCGAGTTTCTTTCGTAATGGCAACCAGGGTCCCGAAGGAGCTGGCGATGCGTTTGAGGGTGCTGCGGGGAAGCAGACCAGGGGAGGTTGGGAGGGTGATCCAGGTTGAGATGATTTGTTAGTCAAATTTGGGGTTGATTCGGGGGACCATTTGACCACTTTAGCGATCTGCGCACCCATTCTGACAGAGCCCTTAGCCCGGGCAATCGCGAAGTCCGAGTCGGATGAGAGGTGAAGGAGCATATGTTTGGGGTCGAGTGGAGCTACCTGGAAGGCAGCGGAGAGCCCCACCCTGCGCGACCGCTTGCCGAGACAATGGGGTCTTCGGGCATCCGGAGCCGAATTTGAGAACGAACGTCTTAGAAAAGGAGGAGGATAGGGAAAGGATCTCTGACGAGGCGAATGGAACCCGGATGGGGTGCCAACGGAAGGGGGCGAGAATCAAGGTCCGAAGCAGAATCTCCGCGGCTTTCAAGGAACTAATGCCTCCGATCCGGCCTAAGAGCCTCGACGTAGGAGGCGCCGGCCACGAAACAGGGGATGGTCGTGCGAGGGGGCGATAGGGGAGGCAGTCGGGGGCCCAAAACAGAGAGCAGCTCCGGGTGAGACCGAGCAGGGAATGGCGTCAGACTGTGCTAACTCGTTGGGAGCCCCGGGTTGAGAGAACCCGGATTGCGCAAAGGGCAGGAAGGGGGAACCCCGGGTGCGCCAAGAGGCAAGGAGTGGATGCACTACGTGCGCTGAAATGCGGGGGGAGGGACCCCGGATTGCGCCGGGAGGCGAGTGGGAGAAGACCGGATGGCGCCAGGGGATCAGCGGAGAACACCTCGGTTGCGCCAAACTGACGCAAGGGGGGGCGCTCAAACTGCGCACAAAGGGCCTTGACTTGAGGAGCGCAAAGGAGGGGGCCCAACCGCTGAAAGGGGGCTGCGCCAGGAACTGGAACATGCACAGGAGTTAGACCTGGAACGCGCACAGAGGGGGACAGGAGCCTGCGGGAGCCACATGCTTCCCAGCTCCCAAGGGAGCCACGTGCTCCCCAGTACCCGAGGGCGGGATGGATTTCGAAATCTGAGTGCGCCCCGAGGAGGTGTCGAGGGAAAAAGAGGAGCAGGCCCTCCGGGCGATTGCTGTCGGACCCACAGCCTGCGTCGACGACGTAGCTGCAGCCGGGCGAAGGGAAGAAGCGCAGCAGGGGCAGCGGTCGTGGCCGCGCGGCTGCGCTCCAGTAGCCGAAGCTGAGCATCCGTCCACCCTGGTCACGGAGCGGAGGGAAGGGGGGCCGGGAGGACAGGCGACGGAGCGACGAGAGGCCGGGGGGACGGGCGGCGACGAGCGCGAGGAGACGCCGAGATCTGACATCCCTGGGCTCTGCCACGACGACAAGCCAGCAAGGCGATCACGCGGGGGGCGAGGCATGAGGGAGAGGACGAGCAGGACGCGGCTAGCAGCGCCGTGGGGGCCCATGCCGACGGAGAAGGGAGAGGGGGAAAGGGGGGCTCGGGGGAACATGCCTGGGGAAAAATTATATATATATATATATATATATAATATATATATATATAATATATATATAATTATATATATATAGAGAGAGAAGAGAGAGCTCAACTCACCTATATATATATATAATATATATATATATATATATATATATATATATATATATATATATATATATATATAATATATATATATATATCTATATATAATATATATATATATATATATATATATATATATATATATATATATATATATATATAGATATATATATATATATATATATATATATAATATATATTATATATATATATATATATATATATATATATATATATATATATATATATATATATATATATATATATATATATATAATATATATATATATATATAGGTAGAGTGAGCTCTCTCTCTCTCTCTCTCTATATATATATATATATATATATATATATATATATATATATATATATTTTATATATATATATAATTTTTCCCCAGGCATGTTCCCCCCGAGCCCCCTTTCCCCTCCTCCCTTCTCCGTCGCATGGCCCCCCCGGGCTGCTAGCCGCGTCCTGCTCTCCTCTCCCCCTCATGCCTCGCCCCCGCCGTCGCTCCGCCTTGCTGGCTTGTCGTCGTGGCAGCCGCCCAGGGATGTCAGATCTCGGCGTCTCCTCGCGCTCGTCGCCGCCCGTCCCCCCCCCGGCCTCTCGTCGCTCCGTCGCCTGTCCTCCCCGGCCCCCCTCTCCCTCCGGCTCCGTGACCAGGGTGGACGGATGCTCAGCTTCGGCTACTGGAGCGCAGCCGCGCGGCCACGACCGCTGCCCCTGCTGCGCTTCTTCCCCTTCGCCCCGGCTGCAGCTCCGTCGTCGACGCAGGCTGTGGGTCCGACAGCAATCGCCCGGAGGGCCTGCTTCCTCTTTTTCCCTCTGACACCTCCTCGGGGCGCACTCAGATTTCGAAATCCATCCCGCCCTCGGGTACTGGGGAGCACGTGGCTCCCTTGGGAGCTGGGAAGCATGTGGCTCCCGCAGGCTCCTGTCCCCCCTCTGTGCGCGTTCCAGGTCTAACTCCTGTGCATGTTCCAGTTCCTGGCGCAGCCCCCTTTCAGCGGTTGGGCCCCCTCCTTTGCGCTCCTCAAGTCAAGGCCCCCTTTGTGCGCAGTTTGAGCGCCCCCCCTTGCGTCAGTTTGGCGCAACCCGAGGTGTTCTCCGCTGATCCCCTGGCGCCATCCGGTCCTTCTCCCACTCGCCTCCCGGCGCAATCCGGGGTCCCTCCCCCCCGCATTTCAGCGCACGTTAGTGCATCCACTCCTTGCCTCTTGGCGCACCCCGGGGTTCCCCCTTCCTGCCCTTTGGCGCAATCCGGGTTCTCTCAACCCGGGGCTCCCAACGAGTTAGCACAGTCTGACGCCATTCCCTGCTCGGTCTCACCCCGGAGCTGCTCTCCTGTTTTGGCGCCCCCGACTGCCTCCCCTATCGCCCCCTCGGCATCGACCATCCCCTGTTTCGTGGCCGGCGCCTCCTACGTCGAGGCTCTTAGGCCGGATCGGAGGCATAGTTCCTTGAAGCCGCCGGCTGAGATTCTGCTTTCGGACCTTGATTTCTCGCCCCCTTCCGTTGGCACCCCCATCCGGGTTCCATTCGCCTCGTCAGAGATCCTTTCCCTATCCTCCTCCTTTTCTAAGACGTTCGTTCTCAAATTCGGCTCCGGATGCCCGAAGATCCCCATTGTCTCGGCAGCGGTCGCAGGGTGGGGCCTCTCCGCTGCCTTCCAGGTAGCTCCACTCGACCCCAAACATATGCTCCTTCACCTCTCATCCGACTCGGACTTCGCGATTGCCCGGGCTAAGGGCTCTGTCAGAATGGGTGCGCAGATCGCTAAAGTGGTCAAATGGTCCCCCGAATTCAACCCCAAATTTGACTCAACAATCATCTCAACCTGGATCACCCTCCCAACCTCCCCCTGGTCTGCTTCCCCGCAGCCACCCTCAAACGCATCGCCAGCTCCTTCGGGACCCTGGTTGCCATTACGAAAGAAACTCGCAACCTCTCCAAGTGCAACTACGCGAAGATATGTGTGGAGCTAGACCTTGCTAACGACCCTCCCAAACTTATAGAGATCGAACTCGGAGACACATTCCACAGTCAGGAGCTGATTTACGACAACAACATCATCTTCTGTAAACACTGTCAGATGAGTGGCCATCAAATGCAGCACTGCTTCCGCGCTCATCCTGAACTAAATAAGAAAATCCTGCGCACCCCACGTACGCCCAATGCTCAAAAAGACCCAGCCACCATCATCCACAAATCGAATCCCGACCCCCTCCCTCAGATCGATGGTCAGACTCTTCCACACCCCCAGTCGACTGACACAACCAGTCGGGCTATCGTCCCTTTCAGCCCCTCTAACCTCGCTCTCCACAATTCGTTCTAACTCCTCTCAGGCACCCCTTCAGAAGAAGATCACAGAGGGCTTTGTATCCCCCCTCCCATCACAATCGGCCAACAAGATTCCCCCAAGATCAGCGGATACCCAAACGCCGATCATACCCTAATCACCCAAACTCAACCTGAGATCACCACACTTCCCTCCCACGAGGCCTCCCACTCCACCCTATCTCCCGATAACCGATCTCAACAACCGGGAGCGGTCTCGTCGGGTAGCTGCTCAGTACAGTTCGTAGCACTTCGGGCAGACCCAGAACCTCCTACTCCCGCAAAGGTCGCTCAGACCACCCACACTCACATCTTAACCGGCAGATTTTAGCAGGCCAAGGAAGCTGGGTTTCTGGATCGTGGCAACCCCTTTTGCGCCCTGGAAGATCAGAACAACGACTCTCTCACCAACGCGGCCGTTGAAGGAAGCAGTGATCTAGACCGGTCAATCAATGAGTCAGGAAGCAACGGACCCACTTGCGCCCAAACCAAAAAAACTGCATCCAAGAAGAACAAAAACAAACAAAAGCAGACGACGGCAAGGACCACCAGGTCCGCCTCGAAGCACAACCAACCCCACCCCATTTCCCCTTCCGATGCTTAACATCATCTCCTGGAATGTCAGAGGGCTCGGTAACAAATCGACGATGAACAGAATTCTCAGCCTCAAGAAAACTCACCGCATTGACCTCTTAATCATTATCGAACCAAAAATCCCTCAAAAAAGACTTAAAGCTACTCAACTCAAGTTAGGCTTCCCGCACACCATCGTGGGCGACAATGACATCTGGCTCTTTCTTGCTCAAGACTTTTAATTTGGCACCATCCATGACTCCCCCAGGCTCTTACTTGCTGGGTTGAACACCCGGCTCTCAAAACCCGCTCTGTCATCTTCGCCGTTCACAGCAGTTGCGACATACATGAGCGCAGACTGCTCTAGGCAGACCTCTTGAGGATCCATCCGCAGGGAATGCCGTGGCTTTGCATCGGCGATTTCAACACTGTTGCTTGTATCGAGGAGAAGTCCGGTGGCCGTCCACCACCCAAGCCTGCTATGGATGATTTCAATAACCTTACCTTTCACGGGAACCTCACCCCTATCCCCTTCCTCGGCAGTACATTCACCTGGTGTAACATGTAGGAAGGTTACAGGCGACAATATTCTCGACTTGATCGGGCGATGATCAACGACAGCTGGTCCGACATGGGCCTGATCACTAATCTCTCCCATCTCAACTCCACCGAATCGGACCACTCCCCTCTTCTAGTCCAAACCAGAAGCAACCACACCGGCAACAAGAAAGATTTCCGTTTTCTCAACTTTTGGCGTCAACACCCACAATTTCAGAACACCGTTGCTTCGGCATGGACTTCCGTCTCGGACATTGATCCCATGACCAGGATGGCGTCCAAGCTCAAAGCCACTCGTAAGGCCCTTTCAGCATGGAGCAAAGTGGCATACGGCGACATCTTCCAGGCCATTCGCGAGGCGGAGGACGACGTCACCCGCGCGGAGTTCATATTTACAATTTCCAACTCCCCGGAGACCCGCACATCCCTAAACCTCGCCAGAGCTCTTCTTAAATCCAGGCTGAGAGTGGAGAATGAATTCTGGAAGCAAAAAGCCAGATTGAACTGGGACACCGTTGGTGACCGTAATTCTAAATTCTTCCATGCATGTATTAAAGGACGTAGGAACAAATTAAAATTACACCGGATCCTCGACGAAAGTGGTAACCTAATCGACGACCAGGCTGGGATCCAGGTCGCAGTCGTGAACTTCTTCTCCAGCCTATTCACCAAGGAGCGGGTCGTTAGAGACGAGGCGCTATTGTCGGTCATCCCCTCCCTCATTACCGATCATGACAACGAGTCTTTGCTGGCCACCATTTCTGAGGAGGAGGTCAAAGCTGCGGTCTGGTCCATTAACGAGCACAGTGCCCCGAGGCCTGAAGGGTTCAACGGGGTCTTCTTCAGAGCTTGCTGGGACATCATTAAAAACGACTTAGTCGAAATCACCACTGCCTTTCTTCAAGGGGCCAGATACCCTAATTCAATCTCTTGTGCCAACATCGTCCTTATCCCCAAAAAAGACAACCCGAAAACCTTTAAAGACTTTCGTCCAATCAGCCTCTGCACCTTCACCAAAAAGATCATATCCAAGATTATCGCCATTCGGATGTCTGATCTTCTCCCCAAGATCATATCCGAAGACCGTAATATAACTGACAACATCCTCCTTGCGCAAGAGATGATCACGTGCATGAAGTTCTCGTCGAGGGGGGGGGGAACGTTGCCATCAAACTAGACATGGAAAAAGCATATGACCGCCTAGACTGGCAATTCATGATCTGGGTGTTCAGGGCCTTCGACTTCTCTAAAACTTGGATTGACATCGTCTTCAGATCTATCAACAATACATGGTTCTCTACCGTGATCAACGGACAGGCGGCAGGTTTCTTTCATTCCACTCGCGGGGTTAGACAGGGGGACCCGCTCTCTTCCACCATTTTCATTATTGCGGCCGAAGCCCTAAGCAGAAGCCTCAACAGCATACCCAGTATGGCCGGTTTCAACAACTTCCACACCACCACGGGATGCCCTCTTATCACTCACCTGGCATACGCCGACGATATCCTCATCTTCTCCTCTGGAGACATCGGCCCGATAGAGGTCGTCTTGAGCACGATCGCCAGATACACAAACTGCTCGGGTCAGCGTGTTAACAACAACAAGAGCGTCATCTACACGTATCACAAAGCAGACAGAACCCACTCCACCCAGCTCGTTAACATGACCTCTTTCAGTACGGCCTACCCCCCTTCATTTACCTTGGCTGCCCGCTGGTGTACGGTAGGGCCAACTCTGGCATATATAACCACCTGGCAGACAAGATTCGCAAACTCATCACTGGATGGCATAACGCAACCTTATCCCTAGGAGGTAAAACTATCCTCATTAAACACATTTTATCGTCCATCCCGATGTACATTCTGGCCGTCTGCTCCCCCCATGAAGGTGCTCCACTCTCTTGAATCTCTCTTCGCCAAGTTCTTCTGGGGTCAGAGCGACGGCAAAGACAAACATCACTGGGCCGGTTGGGAGACGATGGCGAAACCCACTGGAAAAGGTGGTCTGGGCTTCTGCAGACTTGTCCACATCGTGGAAGCTTTCTCCTTTAAGCTATGGTGGAAATTACGCACCGAGACATCCTTATGGACGAAGTTCATGAGAGCAAGATGCTCCAGATTCTCCCATCTGTCGGAGGCTAACACTAACAACAGATCCTCGTCAACTTGGCACCGTATTACTCGGGGACGCACCACCGCTGAACCTCTTATCCGTCTCCAATTGGGGGACGACAGCTCCCTGGCCTGTCAGGAGCGGTGGTTAGGAGCAGAGATCATTCAGCCCAACATTCTTACTCCTCAGGGGTGCACCATTAGAGACCTATGTGCTGGCCCATTCCATGGTCACACCCGATTTTGATAATCAATATATACTTTAGTCAATACACAAAAATATACAAACTGCTGCTAATCATTTCAGGCTATATGTGAAATCAATATCAATGGACGTTGTACTGCATCAACAAGTCAAAGATTCAATAGATTTTCGTTTGAGTCATTTTACAGTTTATTCTATATTTTAATTTTATTGAGTCTAGGATTAATATTGTAAATTCAAATAGGTAATACTGGCTTAGGCTTATCCCAGTCCTATTTTCTAAAAGAGCCTACCTGTTTTACATTTCCTTCTTTACAAAACATTTCGTTTTACTTTTAACAAAATAGCTTCTTGACAAATATTTTGAAAATTCCTTGACAGAACTCAAAACCGAGTTCGGTCCGAACTCTGCCCGAGTTCGGTCAGTTTAAATTCAAAAGTTCAGTTGCCTCCAAATATGCGAGCAACGTCTCTATGCGAAATATTTGCATCAGAACTCTGCCCGAACTCTGTCCGAGTTCGGTCCCAGAAAACACCTATAAATAGAAGAAAATTTTTTATTTCAAATCACTCATTCACTCTTCATCTTCTCTTCTCTACTCTTCAAGTGTTTTCAAAACGTTCTAAAGCTTTCAAATTATACCTATACATCTCTTAGCCAAAAGCCAGTAATATCTATGTTGATTTAGAGTTTTTGGTGTCCAAGAGTTGTAAAGAGGTCGTTCCAAGTTCAGCAACTATCCTGTTGTGGAGCCGGTCGTGCGCTCGTCACCAAGCACGGTGTTGTGAAGTCGGTCGTGCACTTGTCACCAACCACGATGTTGTAAGAGACTGCAAGCTCTCATTTAGCTTGTGCCATAGTGGATTAACATCGAGCAAGTGTATCCGAGACTGGATTAGTCCTTTCAGAGGGATACCAGTATACATTGCTGTGTCACTGAGTTTGATCTTTCTATCTCTTGCTGTATTTATTTACTGTCTCTTATTTTCGGCCATAGTTAATTTTTTAATTGGTGATTATTTTTCCGCTGCACACACACACTCTATTCACCCCCCCTAGAGGTGCTCAACGGTCCTACAATTGGTATCAGAGCAGGTTATATTCTTATATAACAAACCTCAGAGAGTATATATATGGCAGCCGTGAAATCAATATTCAACGGTGAAGGGCAATCCATAAATAGACCCCCACTTTTTGATGGTACTAATTATACCTATTGGAAAACACGGATGACTTTCTTCTTAAAATCTCTTGACTTTGATCTTTGGTCTATAGTCATTGATGGTTATAAGAAACCAGCACCCACAGTGGTTGAAGGCCAGCTTGTAGACAAGCCTCATGACAAATACACTGAAGCTGAAAAAGCTAAGGCCAGTCTAGATGCTCGTGCCATCAATGTACTATTCTGTGCAATTGACAAAACGGAGTTCAAAAGAGTTTCAACCTGTAAAACATCTCACGAAATTTGGAAACTTCTTGAGGTAACTCATGAAGGTACTTCCCAAGTGAAGGAATCCAAAATTAGTAGACTAACACAGGAATATGAATCTTTCAAGATAAAACCCGGTGATCAATTACACAGATGTTTACACGTTTCCTTGATATAACTAATCCTCTGCAATCTCTTGGTCAGGATTACAGCAATCATGAGAAGATCAGAAAAGTGCTGCGGGCTCTAACCAAGAACTAGAATCCAAAAGCCACAGCAATTATTGAAGGAAACGATCTAACCACTATGTCCTTAGAAACACTGATGGGCAAGCTCATGACCCATGAACTTGATTTGCAAGAGTTTGAAGAAGCAACACCAAAAGAAAAATCTATTGCTTTCAAAGCTCAAGCAAGAAAATCAACATGCAATGACTCTGATGAAGAATCATCAAGTGGTGATGAACAAGCCCTACTTGTGAAGAACTTCAGAAAATTCCTAAAGTTTGAGAAATCAAGAAGAAGGAAGAGAGATGTCCAAGAATGCAATGAAGATGAAACCATTTGCTTTGGATGCAAGAAGACGGGGCACATGAAGAAGGACTGTTCAACTTCAAAGAAAAGCAGTCCATATGACAGATCAAGATCAAGCAGAAAAGCAACATCCGGTCGAAAGTATGCTAACACAAGTATCTGGCATGAAAGTGATGCCAGTGATATAGAAGAAGAAGACAGACCCTGCGGCAATGCCAATGTCTGTCTTATGGCATTTGATAAGGTATCCTCAAACCCTCTATATGATGATTTTACTTTCGATGAATTAGAGAATACCTTTAGCGAATTACTTGAAGATCACAAAACTGTGCTTGACAAGTATAAGCAATCTCGAAAAGAGATTAAGGCATACACAACCGAGATAGCTAGACTGTCCAATCTTATTGAAGATATTAAAGAGACGTCTACTATCGGTAACACGGAAGAGATAGCCAAACTCAAGGTAGACTATCATGAGGCTATCCTCAAGATTGAAAAGAAAGAAAGAGACTATGTCAAGATGCAAGAATTGTATGACATAGAGAAGAAGAAGCACTTAGTGACAGAACAAAGACTCTCAGATATGACTGCTAGATATGAAGAGTCTATTACGATTTCTAAAAAGTTAGAAATCAAGTTAGGCAAACAGGCAATACCTGTGACACAGCCTAAGTTTAGTCATAATGCTAAGCATACACCTAAGAGGACTATAAATAAGAAAGCACAGAAGAAACACGACTATCATCATGCTTTCACTTATAGGTTCTCCAAGAAACCAAACAAGCATGTAAACCCAATTTTGACCACATCTAATTCTAAACTTACTTGTACTTATTGTGGCACGCATGGACACATATCACAGTATTGTTTGGCAAAGAAGCTTGTTGACAATCACACTTTATTCTGGAGACCTAAAACTAATCAGAATGGACCCTTCAGTAAATGGGTACCAAAGGATTCATCTACTTGTCTTGTAGGTGGACCCTCAACCCTCTCATGCTAAAAACAAATGGATCCTCGATAGCGGATGTTCGCGACACATGACCGGTGATGCATCTTTGTTCGCTACGCTATCGATGAAGAAAGAAGGATATGTCTCATTCGGAAATAATTTGAGAGATGATATTATTGGTAATGGTACTATAGGTATTTCTCCTTATCCAGTAATAAAAGATGTTTGTCTAGTAACAGAATTGAAACATAACCTACTGAGCATAAGTCATTTGACTGATAACGGTTATGGTATCAATTTTGTGAAAGATAAATATACCATATATGATATGTCATCTGGTGATCCCATATATAAAGGGATTAGAGAAGACAATATTTATGTTTTCTTTTTGGAGAATACTAATAATGCAGGTAGATGCCTAGTAGCTAATCTAGATGAAAGCTGGCTATGGCACATGAGACTAGGACATGCAAATATGGATACTATCTCACGACTCAGTACTAAAAAGTTGGTAAAAGGACTCCATGAAATTCTATTCAAGAGAGATATGGTATGTGCTGACTGTGAAAAGAACAAAGCACATAGATCCACTTTTAAATCCATCAACGCTGTAAGTACTTCTAGACCTTTACAGTTAATTCATATAGATTTATTTGGACCTAGTAGAGTCGCTAGTCTTGGCGGTAAGCTCTACGCTTTTGTTATTATTGATGATTTCTCTCGATTTACTTGGGTTTACTTTTTATCAAACAAAAGTGATGCTATTTTTGAATTTTAAATATTTTGCAAAAAGGTACAAAACGAAAAAGGCTTCATGATTACTCGTATCCGAAGTGATCATGGTGGCGAATTCGTAAATTCTGATTTCAAAAAGTTTTGTGATGATAGTGGATATTACCATAAATTTTTTGTCCTAGAACTCCCCAACAGAATGGTGTTGTGGAGCGGAAGAATCGTACTTTAAGCAAAATGGCTAGAGTCATGCTGAATCAGCATAATCTTTGCTAAGTATTTTTGGGCAGAAGCTGTTAGTACACCCTGTCATGTTTTGAATAGGGTGTTAATTCGACCAATCTCGAAGAAAATACCATATGAGCTTTGGTTTGGAAGGATTCCAAACATTTCTTATTTTAAAGTTTTTGGATGTCGCTGTTTTATCCTGAACACCAAGGATAACTTGGAAAAGTTCGCCTCTAAAGCAGATGAAGGGATATTTCTCGGATATGCTGCTAAGAGTAAGGGATATAGGATTTTTAATAAAAGATCTATGATTGTTGAAGAATCTATTAATGTTACTTTTGATGAGCTGAATAGTCATAGATCTAGCGACAGTGATGATGAAGATACACATGCAAAGACTAAGAAGAGTTCTGTGGAAGATCTGACCCAAAAGTTTGATTCATTAAAATTCTTGCCAGATCATCCAGAAACACTCATTATAGGTGATGTATCTAAAAGTGTAAGTACACGTTCCTCTCTTAAAGATTCTGATATAGCAGCAAATGTAGCATTTATTTCTCAAATAGAACCTAAGAGTATAGATGATGCTTTTTCTGATGAGTTTTGGATTCATGCCATGCAAGAGGAACTAAATCAATTTGAAAGAAACCAAGTTTAGGAACTCGTTCCTAAACCTATTAGTCAATTGATAATTGGTACCAAATGGGTGTTCCGAAATAAACTCAGTGAAGATGGACAAGTTCTACGCAACAAAGCACGTCTAGTGGCACAAGGTTATAATCAAGAAGAAAGAATTGATTATGATGAGACTTATGCTCCTGTTGCTAGATTAGAAGCCATCCGCATGTTTTGTGCATTTGCATGCTTTAATGATTTTAAATTATTTCAAATGGACGTGAAAAGTGTATTTTTAAACGGTTTTTTTAAAAGAGGAAGTTTTTGTGAAACAACCCCCTGGTTTTGAAGATTTTCAAAAACCTGATCACGTCTTCAAGCTTAAGAAAGCACTATATGGACTCAAACAAGCACCTCGTGTTTGGTATGAACGCCTAAGTGCCTTCTTACTTGATAATGGTTTTTCAAAAGGAAAAGTTGATACTACCTTGTTTATCAAATCTTTGAATGATGATATTCTCCTTGTGCAAATTTACGTAGATGACATAATATTCGGTTCTACTAACGAAAAACTTTGTCAAGATTTTGCTAAGTGTATGCAGAGTGAATTTGAGATGAGTATGATGGGAGAGCTAAACTTCTTCCTAGGACTACAGATCAAACAACACTTAAAAGGAACGTTCATCAACCAAGCTAAGTACACGAAGGACATACTGAAAAAGTACGACTTCGAAAACGTAAAGCCAATCGGGACTCCTATGGCTACATCTACAAAGCTTGATTCTGAAAAAAGCGGCAAACCTGTCGACCATCGTAAGTATCGAGGTATGATTGGTAGTTTATTATATTTAACTGCTAGTCGTCCTGATATTATGTTTAGCGTTTGCATCTGTACACATTATCAGACAAATCCTAAGGAATCACATCTAAGTGCCGTTAAGCATATCTTCCGATACCTTAAAGGAACTTCTACAGTCGGCTTATAGTATCCTAAAACCAAATCCTTTGACCTAATAGGTTATTCGGATGCGGATTTTGCGGGATGCAAAGTGGACCGTAAAAGTACCAGTGGCACATGTCATTTCCTAGGAAAGGTCTTAGTCTCTTGATTTAGCAAGAAACAAAATTCTATAACATTGTCAACTACTGAGGCTGAGTATATCGCCACAGGTCGTTGTTGTGCTCAGATTTTGTGGATGAAGCAAACCTTAGAAGACTATAATCTGCACTACACTAAGATTCCTATTTATTGTGACAACACTAGCACCATTAATCTGACTAAGAACCCTATCTGTCACTCACGCACAAAACACATAGAGATACGTCATCATCTTTTACGTGATCATCAGCAACACGGGAATATCTGCTTAGAATTTATTGACACAGATCATCAACTAGCAGACATATTCACAAAACCATTGGCTGAGGATCGGTTTAACATAATGAGGCAAGAGCTCGGTATACTTGAATTTTCAGATTCATAATGTAGTACGGTATTTAAAATAAATTTTATAACTTGAAACTTTTAAATTTATCTAACAGAAATTATTTTGGAGAACAAGCCTAAAAAGGGTCTGTCTGCCACCACGACTACGGTCGAAGCGACACGGTATTTAAGAGTTCCCCGGTGAACCTTCGTTTGCTGGGACAGTACCCCTACAGCTAACCCAAAATAAATACTGTTACTAAATTGAGAAGTCAAAGTCATAAAGTTGATTTTCAAATTACCAAAGCTGCTGTTTTATCTCGGGATACAAGTTGATTTTCGGGCCGAGTTCGGTCGGCGTTGTATTAAATTCCAGAACCGAACAGCCGGCCCTAAACCTTATAAATACCACTCTTTTACCCATCTCTTTTACCAACAATCTCGTGGAATCATCTCCTCCCACTCCAAAACTTCTTCCTCCTTCCTCCTAGCAAGGGTTCTTGAAGATCTGGTGGGCGTTCCAATCTTGTTCTTTTCTCCTTTTAAAAAGGTACTTCGCTTTTTCCTCCTTCTTCTCTCATGGCTCCTAAGCGTCAACGAGGATCAACTTCCCAAGCTGGTTCCTCTTCTTCTGATTATACACCAGCTAGTTTATTTAGTCCAGCACGACCATTAGGATCAGAGGACTATGACTCTACCTTATTTCCTGACAAAGAGTACTCTGATCTCTGGTTTGACTCTTTTTTTGGTCGCAAAATATGTTTTGGAGCTTTTGTCAATTTTACTATCTTTTCTGAGTATGTTCCAACATTCGACCACTTAGGCTACCGAGATTTTTTCGAAGTAGCAGAAAACATCTATGACAATGCTGTCCGAATGTTTTACTGCAACTTGCAAGTAAAACATAACGGAAACTTTTATTCTTGCGTTGCTGGGCAAGAACTAGAGTTCAGTGCTACTGATATTAGCGAATTCTTCCATATTCCTGATATTGGTGAGACACTAGTAGATATCAACCATGTTCAATTTCCTGCAGATGTCTCCCTTGCTTCCTTCAAGGAACTAATCTGTCATCCTAACCCTGTTCCTCGTAGGGTATTCTCTAGAAATTTGAACCAAAATTTTTATGAACTTCATCGACTTGTTTTCTCTGTACTCCTTCCTAAGAAAGGATCCACTGATGAAGTTACCTTTCTTGAACTTTCTGCCTTGTACCACATTCACTTTGGAATTCCATTCTCTATTCCAGAGACTATGATGGCCTGGATGCTGAACTGCAGAAATACAGGACGCAATTTGGTGTACCCTATGCAACTGGCCGCTATCTTCCGCCGGTTTGAGATTGATCTTCAAACCTGTGCATACTCCTCCACTTCTGTTGAGCTTACCAGATCACGTAGATTCCCAGCTCCACCTCTGCCTCCTGGAGCTCAGCCTGCCACAGATGCTGAGGCTCCTCATCATGATGATGCTCCTGCTCCAATCCCTGCTCCGGGATTTGATCCAGGATTTTACCAGCGCTTTGATGACTTTGTTGCTGTCTCTGCGCAACGTTATAAGAGTTACCTTGATTCGGAGTTTCGCCACATTTATTAGGCCCAGGTGTTGCGGAACGGACTTGCGGATCTCCACTACAGCCTATCTCATGATCCAGTCCGTCCGGTCACCATTCTGCCTCACCCAGACTTCCCTGGTCCTCGGTTCGGAGACGAGGCATCCTTTCAGTACTTCGACCCCACTGCAGCCTACTTTCCTCCAGAGGCCCCTGGCGATGATGATCCGACTATGTGATGCTGACTCAGCTATTGGCTAGTGGATAGTAGTTAGATGATGATCTTTTGAGTTGATGTAGTTTTCTTTTTATGTCTAAACTTCATAGTTAGACATTTTAGTATTTCTGATTGTACTTTGGATAATTAGTGAGACATTTTAGTTAGACATTCATAGTATTTCTTTTCATTTGTTATGCTGTGCTCCTGTATCTCTTTCGCTTCACTTTGTCTTTTGTTTTTATTGTTGGCTTCACACTTTACGGAGGAGCCAAAGTCATCTTTATATTGACAAAGGGGGAGAAGAGCTATACATAACCAAGCAAAACAAATCATAACAAAAACAATCATCTCAGGTATTTTGTTTATTCTATTTTTTATATATATTTTTGGTATAGACTCAAAGTTTGTCAATTATCAAAATGGGGGAGATTGTTGGCCCATTCCATGGTCACACCCGATTTTGATAATCAATACATACTTTAGTCAATACATAAAAATATACAAACTGCTGCTAATCATTTCAGGCTATATGTGAAATCAATATCAATGGACGTTGTACTGCATCAACAAGCCAAAGATTCAATAGATTTTCGTTTGAGTCATTTTACAGTTTATTCTGTATTTTAATTTTATTGAGTCTAGGATTAATATTGTAAAATCAAATAGGTAATACTGGCTTAGGCTTATCCCAGTCCTATTTTCTAAAAGAGCCTACCTGTTTTATATTCCTTCTTTACAAAACATTTCGTTTTACTTTTAACAAAACAGCTTCTTGACAAATATTTCAAAAATTCCTTGACAGAACTCAAAATCGAGTTCGGTCCGAACTCTGCCCGAGTTCAGTCAGTTTAAATTCAAAAGTTCAGTTGCCTCCAAATCTGTGAGCAACGTCTCTATACGAAATATTTGCATCAGAACTCTGCCCGAACTCTGTCCGAGTTCGGTCCCAGAAAACACCTATAAATAGAAGAGAAATTTTCATTTCAAATCACTCATTCACTCTTCATCTTCTCTTCTCTACTCTTCAAGTGTTTTTAAAACGTTCTAAAGCTTTCAAATTATACCTATACATCTCATAGCCAAAAGCCAGTAATATCTATGTTGATTTAGAGTTTTTGGTGTCCAAGAGTTGTAAAAAGGTCGTTCCAAGTTCAGCAACTATCCTGTTGTGGAGCCGGTCGTGCGTTCGTCACCATGTACGGTGTTGTGAAGTCGGTCGTGCACTTGTCACCAAGCACGGTGTTGTAAGAGACTGCAATCTCTCATTTAGCTTGTGCCATAGTGGATTAACATCGAGCAAGAGTACTCGAGACTGGATTAGTCCTCTCAGAGGGATACCAGTATACATCGCTGTGTCACTGAGTTTGATCTTTCTATCTCTTGCTGCATTTATTTACTGTCTCTTATTTTCTGCCATAGTTAATTTTTTAATTGGTGATTATTTTTCCACTGCACACACACACACTCTATTCATCCCCCCTCTAGAGGTGCTCAACGGTCCTACACTATGGGAGGGCAGTTCCGGTTGGAATTGGAGGAAGGTCAGAGATTGGCTTGGTCATCCGGCGGCCACTAGTCTTCTTGCTGCGAATATACGGATTTTCGACACGCCCGACACTTGGAGATGGTCCCCTAACCCGAGTGGGGCATTCAGTTTGGCTTCCGCCAGACGTATTGCCAGAGGCAGCGGGGTGTCGAACTTGGTCTATGCCAAATTTTGACAGGCTTGCATCCCCATCAAATGGTCTATCCTAATCTGGTACGCTCTTCGCCGCAAGTTACCGACGGACGACATTATCGGATCATTGGGATTCAGCCTCGCTTCAGATGCCACTGCTGCGAGGAGCACAAGTTGGAATCCGCTGAGCACGTCCTTCTTTCGGGGGACCTGGCTATAGGTACTTGGTCTAAGCTTCAACATAGTCTTAGTATGGGTCAATCGACTGGGGCTTCTACGATCTCTTGGACTCCTGGTCCCGTTTCCACGGACATCAGATCGTAGCAGCCGCTGGCATTTGGGTTCTTTGGAAAAACAGGAACAAATTTCGCTATGAAGGGCGCCAACTTTCCTCCCCTCAGCTGTTCAGAGAGGTCATCAGACAACGCTTCAAAGTGAGGAGGCATTGCTCTCACGTCTCCAACTTGTTCTGGGATACCCTGGCCTAAGCCGCTTCTTCCCTCCCCTTTTTGTGGCGTGCGCGTATCGCACATTTTGTTTTATGTCTTTTGGTCGCGTTAGCACGCTTACTTGTATAGGCTTCGACATTTTGTGCCAATATTTTCAATAAAAGTCTGGTTTCCTAAATATATATATATATATATATATATATATATATATATATATATAATATATATATATATATATATATATATATATATATATATATATATATATATGTGTGTGTGTGTGTGTGTGTGTGTGTGTGTGTGTGTGTGTGTGTGTGTGTGTGTGTGTGTGTGTGTGTGTGCGTGTGTTGAGCTCGACCTTTCCTCTGAACCACCCAATTTCATTAACCTGGAATTGGGCAACCAGACTCATACTCAACAAATTATCTACGACAACCACATTTTGTTTTGCAATCATTGCAAGCTGCGTGGACACCTCCCAAAGCATTGCCATCGTCTCCATCCAGAACTCAAGAAGAAACCTACTCGGAACGATAGTATAGCTATAGGGGAGAGAACACCCAGATCCCCGCTTCTACCTCGTCCGAACTCTCACACAAGATTCAGCTCCAGTGAGGGCAAGCAAGATCAAAGTGGATCCCCCAGCAAGGCCATGATCCCCTTCAACGCCCGATCCCTCGCCCTATCCAACCAGTTCAACGTCCTAGGATCGGACGATGAGGACCTACCAACAGAAACCGCCCTTATCCGAGATATTTTCGCCCTCACAGAAACACCTCCAGCCTCGGAAGATGCCGAGACGAGCACTATCACGGTGGCAACAGAACAACCCCACAACGACGGAGATTCTATCGAAGCGGCCCTCGCGATTCTCGGACCGGATCAGGCTCAGCGCAGATTACAGGTTCAAGCAGCAGGCTATCCACTTCAGCTTGCTGTTACTTCATTTGGCAACACGAGCGAGTCCCTGGCCTTCCCTAACGAGAAACCCACCACGGACTCCGCTGGAGACTTGATCGATCCCTCCGACAGCTCCTTCTCCCAGCCCAGCGAGACATCCAGTTTTGACCATCCAAACTTGACTAAGGCAGCAGCGATCTCTAGCAAAACTGCAGGAAAGAAAGGGGCTGCCGAAACAACAACCATTTGTACCAGATCCGCCTCCAAGCGGAACAAAGAACCGCCCCCACAATATCATTAATGTTAAACATCCTTTCCTGGAATGTTCGTGGACTGGGAAACAAACCTACTTTAAGGAGAGTTTCCAGCTTTCGAAAAATCCACAAGATCGATATCCTCATTATCCTTGAACCCAAAATTCCCCCTAAAAGACTGAAATCTATTCAGCTTCAGCTTAACCTCCCTTCGGCCATTACCAGTAGCCACGATATCTGGATCCTTGGCTCCGAGGATATCAACTTCATGACCATTCAGGACTCCGGGCAAGCTCTCTCCTGTTGGCTCGAACACCCCACGCTCCCTAAGCGCGTTATCATCTCAGCTGTTCATGGCAGCTGTAACATCGTCGACAGGAGGCTTCTCTGGAGCGACCTCCTTGACATCCATCACCACTACATCAACACCCCTTGGCTTTGTATTGGGGACTTCAATACAATAACATGCAGAGAAGAGAAAATTGGTGGCCGCCCCCCACAATCTTCGACAATGCTAGATTTCAACAACTTCATCTTCGATGCCCATCTCTCTCCCCTCCAGTTCAATGGCAATGCTTTCACCTGGTGCAATATGCAGGAAGGTGACCGATGTCAATACTCCCGGCTGGACAGGCCCCTCACTAACGTTCACTGGCTTGGAATGGGGATCACCACCAACCTATCCCACCTCAACACCACAGAATCCGACCACGCCCCTCTTCTGGTTGAAATTAAAACAAACCCTAATCCGATCAAAAAGAACTTCCGATTTCTCAACTTCTGGACTGATCACCCCCAATTCTTGGGCATCGTTGTCGAAGCCTGGAATAGGAAGGACTCCCACGACCCACTTGCTCGGGTGAGAAACAAGCTCAAAACAACCAGGAAAGACCTGTCGAATTGGAGCAAACTTGCATACGGGGACATCTTCCAAGCCGTGAGGGTTACGGAGGATGATGTTGCGCTCGCCGAAGCCAAGTTCGCTGAGATGCACTCGCCTGAAGCCAGGACCGTCCTAAACCTCACCAAAGCTATTCTCAAATTCAGGATCAAGGTCAATACCGAATTCTGGAAACAGAAAGCGAGGTTGAAATGGGACAGCGAGGGGGACAAAAACTCAAAATACTTCCATGACTGCGTCAACGGACGCAGACAGAAGCTCTCGATCCACCAGATTGCTAACGAGAAAGGGAATATCGTCTCAGATCAATAGAGCATCCAAGAGGCGGCGGCGGAGTTCTACTCCAAGCTTTTTTTATAAAGAGACGGTTACCAGAGACAACTCCTTTCTGGACCAAATTCCCCATCTCATAAATGACAGTGACAACGTTCAGCTGGAGCGACCCCCTTCCGAGCTGGAGGTGAAAGCTGCGGTATAGGCTCTGGACGAGCACAGTGCGCCTGGCCCGGATGGCTTCTCCGGTGTCTTCTTTCGCACCTGCTGGGACATTATCAAGCAGGACATCACCGATGCAGCTATTGCCTTCTTCCAAGGTGCTACTTACCCCAAAGCCATATCGAGCGCCAAGCTGATCCTCATCCCGAAGAAAGCTAACCCGGAGTCTTTCCGCGACTTTCGACCCATCAGTCTGTGCACTTTCACCAACAAGATCATCTCTAAAATTATCGCTACCAGAATGGCCGGCATTCTCCCCAAAATCATTTCCGAGGAGCAGAGCGGCTTTATTCATGGAAGAAACATTCAGGACAATATTATGATGGCCCAAGAGTTAATCACATGCATGAAGTTTCCTGCGAGGGGAGGCAACATAGCCATCAAACTCGACATGGAGAAAGCTTATGACAGACTGGATTGGCAATTTATGATTTGGGTGTTTAGAGCTTTCGAATTTTCGAAAACCTGGACCAACACCGTGTGGAGATCCATCAGTAACTCGTGATTTTCTACGGTTATCAATGGTCAATCTGAAGGATTCATCAAATCCAGCCGCGGAGTGAGACAAGGCGACCCCCTTTCCTCCACTGTCTTTATCATTGCCGTCGACGCGTTAAGTAGAAACCTTAACCGCTTGGCTAGCACAACGAATTTTCAGCACTATCACACCGCTAGTGGTTGTCCGATCATCACCCATCTGGCCTTTGCTGACGATATTCTGATCTTTTTCTCTGGGGACGTTGGAGCGGTGGAAGTGGTCCATAATACCCTGCTAAGGTACTCGAGGTGGTCTGGCCAGAAGATTAATCCCTCCAAGAGTATTATCTACGCCCACCACAACATCAAAAGAGAGCAAGCGATTAATCTATCCAACTTGACATCCTTCGCTATGGCTCATACTCTTTTCCACTATCTGGGATGTCCCCTGATTTACGGGAAATCCAACAGTGGCATCTTTGAAGATTTGATTTCCAGAATCAGGAAGAAGCTCGAAGGTTGGCACAACGCAACCTTATCCCCGGGCGGCAAGATGATCCTCATCCAACATGTGCTCACTTCTATCCCCATCCATACCCTTGCCGCGTGCTCTCCGCCTAAGAAGGTACTCTCCACGATCGAAAAGATCTTCTATGATTTCTTCTGGGGGCATAGCAAAGGCCAAGACAAGCATCACTGGGCTAGCTGGGACTCAATGGCTCGTCCTTCAGCTGAGGGGGGCATTGGTTTCACCAAACTCTCCAATATCGTCAAAGCTTTCTCTATAAAGCTATGGTGGAAGTTTCGCACGACCAACAACTTATGGACGATATTTATGAAGGCAAGGTACTTCAAGCACATTCACCCGTCTGTGGCCACCCACAACAGCAGATCCTCGACGGCGTGGCGTCGCATCCTCAACGGGCGAGACCCAGTAGAGCTAGTGATGAGACTTCAACTGGGAGATGGTGAATCAAACCCATTCCTGGAGCGTTGGGTCGGGGACAACTTGATTCCGAACATCACGGAGACCCCGAGGCACAGCAGGATCAGAGACTTGTGGAACCCTACAAGCAATGACTGGGACTGGAACAAGGCCCGTGTTTGGTCCGGTCACGAAGTGGCGGAAAGCTTACGCAGCAGCGGGTTGACTCTCGGATGCGTTGCCGACAAGTTGAGATGGTCGATCGAGGCTTCGGGGGTCTTCTCGGTCAGATCGGCACAGACAGTTATCCAGGGGATTGGGACGCCGCACCCCACCATCGCTCCCTGCTGGCACACTTGTATTCCTAAGAAATGGTCCTTCCTTATGTGGAGAGCCATTCGCAAGAAACTGTCCACAGACGATATCCTCAATACCATTGGGATTAATTTAGCAACCGCATGCACTTGCTGCTCCGATCGCCAGCCTGAGACGATTGACCACATATTCTGTCAAGGGAACCTATCTGGCCATATCTGGAGGACCCTCAATCGGCGCTGCAGTATCGAGCCGAGCGGCTGCCGCTTCCACGATCTTGCGGCCTCCTGGGCATCTGCTTCCCATGGTCACCAGATCGTCGCAGCGGCCGCAACGTGGGTGATTTGGAAGAATCGCAACAAAGCGGTTTACGAAGGTCACCAATTCTCCGCAGACCAACTTGTGCGGGAATTGTTCCGCCAATGTCGTAAACGGAGCACCTTATGCTCCCACTGTCCGAGAGATTTCTGGACAGAGCTCCTACCCTAACCCCGTTGCTTGGGTTGTTTTGTCTGCTCTTTGTTTTTGGTGTACTTGTATAGGCTTTCTCATTTTGCGCCTTGTACTTGTTTCGGCTTCGTCTTTTCGAGCCTGGGTTAATAAAATGGTGGGGTTTAAAAAATAAAAAAAACAAAAAAAACAAAAAAAACATATATATATATATATATATATATATATATATATATATATATATATATATATATATATATATATATATTTTATATAACCCTATATAATCCTATATATATATATATATAAAATATATATATATATATAAATATATATATATATATATATATATATATATATATGTATATATATATATATACAAGCTCTAACCCACATATAAACCTATGACCCATATGTATATATAATCCTATATACATAACCATCAAGCTCAACTCTACCTCTATATATATATATATATATATATATATATATATATATATATATATATATATATATATATACATACAAGCTCTAACCCACATATAAACCTATGACCCATATGTATATATAATCCTATATACATAACCATCAAGCTCAACTCTACCTCTCTCTCTCTCTCTTTCTCTCTCTCTCTCTCTATATATATATATATATATATATATATATATATATTTATATATATATATATATATATATATATATATATATATATATATATATATATATATATATAACCATCAAGCTCAACTCTACCTATATATATATATATATATAATATATATATATATATATATATATATATATATATATATATATATATATATAGGTAGAGTTGAGCTTGATGGTTATATATATATATATATATATATATATATATATATATATATATATATATATATATATATATATATATATATATAGCTTGAGGGTTATGTAAAATATATATATATATATATATATATATATATATATATATATATATATATATATAGATATATATATATATATATATATATATATATATATAAGCTCTAACCCACATACAAACCTATGACCCATATGTATATATAATCCTATATACATAGAGTTGAGCTTGAGGGTTATGTATATAGGATTATATATACATATGGGTCATAGGTTTATATGTGGGTTAGAGCTTATATATATATATATATATATATATATATATATATATATATATATATATATATATATATAAAATATATATATATATATATATATATATATATATATATATAATATATATATAGATATATTATATATAATATAGGGAGAGGATGAAAAGCCCCCTAGAAACACCCTAAAACCCCCCTCACTCTAATTCGTAATGTTAATGTTAATATAATATTAATGTTAATATTAATATTAATGTTAATATTAATTTTTTTATATTTTTTTATATTAATTTAATGTTAATTTTAATGTTAATGTTAATATTAATTTTAATGTTAAGTTTAATGTTAATTTTAGTATTTAATGTTAATATTAACATTAATATTAACATTAACATTAACATTAGTATTAACTTAATATTAACAATAAATTACGAATTAGAGTGAGGGGGGTTTCTAAGGGGAGATTTTGATCCGTTTCCATATATATATATATATATATAGATATATATATAATATATATATAATATTAATATAATATATATTAACATTAACATTAATATTAACTTTAATATTAACAATAA
>JANAVB010033199.1:22500-43654 GCA_029216955.1 Iris pallida | reverse complement strand
AGACAACAAACTGTCACAGTCTTGGCAGCAGAGTCCTTAGACTGCCAGCAGTCTTGGTGGCAGAATGAACAGACTGTACAGCAGTCTTAGGGACAGAATTAGCAGACTGTACAGCTCTTGGGGACCAACACTGGACGCACTTTGCTGGTGGCAGAAGTTGTTGCAGTACGAGGTGGTCCTGGAATTGATCATGGCTTCATAGGCCATCTGGTTGACCTTCACAACCAGCGTCTTTTGCGTCTTTCTGATAGATGCAACGTCATATTGAGTTATCACTTCCTCGTCGGAGGAGAAAGTCGTCTCCAGCAGAGTCGCCATTTTGTTTGCAAAAACAAAGTATGATCTTTATTTCACAAACTTTGTAAGAAGATTACAAGAATTCTGGAAAAGTACAACTGTAGGAATCCGATCTGAAGCGATCGCTTTATCCCTTGGACGATGTGAACTTTAAAGACGATAGCCTCTGAAGTTGAAGGCGATAGCCTCGGAAGAATGCAGTAGCACTTGGGCAAGAACTCCTGAACTCTCTGATTTTTCTGATCACATATGTCTGATCCTCAATAATGAAGACTTGAAACTCTATTTATAGTTCTAGAAATAACTAACTTTTAGTTATTCTGAATTGCGCAAGCTGGATTGTGCATGTATTGGATTGCACAACATCAGACTGCGCTGGCATTGTTTGATCGTAGGCCAACAGTATTGGACACATGGTATCATTTGATTGAAATGTGCATGATCGTGTACAGACGGTTGCCACATAGTGAGCAATTGATGGTATGAAGGCCACGTGTACATTTGTCAGTTGTCTTAATGAAGTGTGCCACATGAATTGCGCTGACTTCAGATTGCGCTAGAATGGACCGCACTGTAGAAAGTCTGGCAGATTGTGTTGCATGTACAGCTGTCCTCGAGCGCTGTGCTGCACGATAAACGAACAGTTTTCTCGTCTCTCCGCGTTGTCAGTTGTCAGAAGATCTGATTCTCTGTTAGATAATGATGACAAGGCCACGTCAGCTTGTACACTTAGGTGAGTGCGTAGTTCAGCCTGCACAATCGAGATGGTGCACAATCTGTCTTCTGCGCAGTTCATTTGATGGATGCACATTTTGATTTTCATTGTTTTGTTGATGGGTACAACTTAGTTTTTAGGACCTACAACCATGGGTTCATACCATCAAAACGAATCTTTAGACATATAGTTTGACGACTTATAGACCATTGACTCTGGCACGCTTTTCGCAACAATGTGGGTCCAACGGCGAATACCATTTTGGCCTGAAATTATCGTTTTGCCCCTGTGTCCAAAATTGGACTTAAGGACAGGCAATCCTAGCTAATTTAACTATTCTGAGACTATTGGCATTGTCTGTTTCAGCTTTCGGAGACAGTTGTGAGATCGGGACTTTGGTTTAGTAGTTGACTATATTTTGTTGGATCAGTGTGCAACCTCCAGGCAAGTATACCTTGCCACCCTCTACAGTTTATTTTACATGCATATTCTATTATTATATAGTTTTACTGGTTTATTATTGATATGTGAATTGTACATCGTGTATGCTAGTATTTATAGTTCTTGTTCATATTTAATTTTGTAGTTCATTTTGGATATATATTTAGTTCTTGTTCATAATTAATTTTGTAGTTTATATTGGATTGGTTCTCTCGTATATCGTGATTTGGGTTGTGTCGTGTCATCACATGTACTTGGATTGAGTCGCATCGTGTCATAGGATGAATAAGTCATAATAGAACTGTTGTACCTTGATTTCTTGAAGCTAACCTGCAAGTCCACGCCAGGGGCGGGTTAGTAGTTAAGCTAACCTGCGAGTCCACATTAGGGGCGAAGGTTAGTAGTTATCTGTTCCATGCCTGCGAGTCCACACTAGGGACGATGGTGATGCTAGCCTGCGAGTCTACATTAGGGACGAGGGTTAGTAGTATATGGTTCACAACTGCGAGTCCACACTAGGGGCGAGGGTGATGCTAACCTGCGAGCCCATACTAGGGGAGGGTTAGTAGTTGAATCTAACCTGCGAGCCCACACTAGGGGCGAGGGTTAGTAGTTTTCAAACCTGCGAGTCCACACTAGGGGCAAGGGTTTGAGTATTGATTGGTTATCCGTTGACATCGTGATATCTTGTTCTCGTTCTTCTCCAGCAGTTTATTTATGCGTAGTGGTTCTTCCAGTCGTGTATAGTCGTGTTTCGTGTTGATTGGTATTTTCTCGTTTATTTTTTGTATTTTCTTTATTGCATGATAAACTGCTAGATAGGCATATTTTATGTATCTTGCTATGTCCCCGAGGACCTGATGATCTCTTTAGGTTTAGTGATTGCATGGAGTTAGCTAGTAGTTCTGGATGGCGGATGTAATGATATGCTTGCGGGTTTCAGGTATCGTTGTTATATTTATTATCCTTCGTGCTTTACCTTATCATGAGATATTATGTTTATGGATTCAGTTTTAGACTCTTATTACTATTCTTTAGAGTCTTATCGGACATATATATTAGTGGGCTGCAGACCACGACCCTACTTGTTCATTCATATTTTGTACACTTATTGTGGATTTGAGATATAGGTTGGTTTGCCATGATTTGGCAGTTTATCCTAGCTGACAGCGTTTACGTATTTGAGTCGGCTGGAGTCCGCTTGATGCGTAGCTGGCTTGCTCACGAGCTCGCGTCCGAAAAGCGGTGTGGTCGTGATAATTTTTTTAAATCGGTATTTAAAAATCAATACCAATACCGTACCATTTAGAATCAGTTTTTCGGTTTCGGTTAAATCGGCATTGGTCGGTATTTGGTCGGTTTTTGTTCGGTATCGGTATTTTACTAATTAACATTTGATCAATCACACACTTAATATTGTAGAACCTCTTAACTTAATATATATATATATATATATATATATATTATATATAAATATATATATATATATAAAATATATATATATATATAATATATATATATATATATATATAGATATATATACTTTTTTGGAAGCATTAAATTTAAAGCCAAACCTCTACCAACCAAACAACTAATCAAAATTATTAGAACAATATGTAACAAGCCGCAAACACCTAAAACTGAGCTTAAAAGATCAAACGCGATCACTATGTTTAATCATTAGTATAAGTTTAAGTAACCAAAATTCACTTCAGAATTCTATGAGAACACAAAAACATAACTCAAATCACAAACTCAATTAGCGTTTTTAACATAACTTCAAGTCTATTAAAACATTCTAATTCTAAGAACACAAAGATAAAAATGAAAATGAGTAGTAAAAAACTAATCACGAACAACATTCTAAAAAAGTATAGTATTTTCGGTATGGTATTACACTTAAACCGTTACCACTACCATTAGACCATATTTTAGTCGGTTCGACAATTCGGTTCGGTACATAATTTCTGTTCGGTTTTTCAGAATATTTTTAATCGGTATTCGGTCGGTTTTTCGGTATTGGTCGGTATTTGCTCACCCCTAGTTGCAGCGCGCAACTGCCACACCCTAGTAGGTCATCGAATAGTCTTTCAACCTTATCCATAGGAATTTAAAAGGATTTCAAAGAATTCAAATGAGTTCCAATAGTCCAAGTCATGATAAAAGGTGATGTTATCTGTCTTTTAAAAACAAGGAGTTTTTATTAGGTACTAATAAGCAATAAAGAATCCAACCAGGAGTGGGTACTAAAAGGGCAAATAAGGAGATTTTAAATCTTGAACATGGAACGAAGTTTCAAATAGTAACTAGAATCTTAAATAAACCTGGGATGGTAACAAGATTCCGTATATAGAACGTTATCCCGAAGGGATAACAGAGTCTCGAATGGTGAATAGAAGCAAAGTATCAGATAGAAGACAAGGTTTCAAAGTAAGAATAAATCTCGTACTGGAAACAAAGTTCAACCAAATCTTGAATAGCAAACGAGGTTTCGAACCAAAATTTCGAATTGTGAAGCAAATGTTTCGATAAGAACAAAATCTCAACTAAGAAATAAAAATTCAACAAAGTCGCGGATGGAAACAATTCTCGAATAGAAAATCTCGAACATAAAGCAAGGTCACGAACAGTGAATCGAGAACAGAGTATCAATAAGTGAATATGAAACAAGTATCCATGAAATAAGCGAAATCTTGGATAGGAGACAAGGTCGCAACAAATTCGTGAACAAAAACAACTCTCGAATAGAAAACCAGTCACAAATAGGTAATAAAATCTCGTATAGGGAACAAGTCAAAACCTCAAATAGAAAACGAAATCTTCAATCAATGCCTTGAATAAGGACAGAGTTTCAAAAAGTCTCAAATAGAAGTGAAAAGAAAACTCCACAAGGTTTTGAATGGTAGCAAGTTTCGAAATGGAATCTCGAGTAGGAAATAAAATCTCAAATAACACAAAGTTTGATTAGGAAACAAAATTTTAATATAAGCCAAAATAGGAGACAAAGTCATAAATAGTGAATATGAAAACATGGTATCTAATAGTGAACATAAAGAAAGTCTCGAATGAAAAGCAAAATCTTTTAGAAATTAGAGCTTCGAATAGGAAACAAGATAATGAATAATGAATATGAAACAAGTTATCAAATAGAAAAATCTCGAATAAGAGAAGAGTTACGAACAAGATTCTAGAACATGAATTAATCTCTTGAAATATATCTCAAATAGCAATCAAGGTTTCAGAATAAAGTCTAACAATCTCAATTAGGAAATAAGGAGTTTTAAGAAAGATCAAGGTGCCAAGAGGAATCTAAGGGAAGATTGGATTACGAATCGCGATCCATGGTTTTCTCCAACCATGCAAGAGAAGCCTTCTGTCTTTAGTATTCTTCTGGGAATGGAATCACTTCAACTTCTTTAGTTGTCCTGACGTAGGCTAGTCCCTGCGGTAGTGCTTCATGCATATGCTGAATCTAGAGGGACGGGTCCCCTTGTTGTAGTCTTGGTGCTCCTCGTGCTCGTCCTTGGGCAGTATGGTCAGCGGCCTTCGGGAATCTTGGACCTGGTGAGCAGGTGATCCACAGAACAAGCATAGCTTCAGTCTCTTGCGGCACTCATCATAGTGATGCCATGGGCGGTGGCAGTAGTTGTAAGTGATTGCCGTCTGGATCTGAGTCTGAATCTCCTACTGGTACTGAAGTGTAGGGTCTCTGGCAGGAATATACGGCTGCTAGGGTGCTGGCTGCTGAGGTCCCGGTGCTTCTCGGCCATTGCGATCAGTGACCTAGTGATAATCTTTTATTCAGTGAATAGAAGATCTGCAGAATAGGCAAAGTCTGAGCCTCTTGCAGTACTTGTCAATAGGATGTCCCGTCCTCTTGCAGCACTTGTCAATAGGATGTCCCGTCCTCTGTCATAAGTCTTCAGGTCTCTCTTGGCTTCAGCTTCCCGTCTCGTTCTATTGCACGTGCTACGTTCAAGATCTCCTGCTTGTGGCTTCAACCTCAGAGGAGTCGGATCCTCAAAGACTTGGGTGATCCTCTGAAGTGGCGGCTACGGGTTCTCGATCTGCTCCTTGGTGCAAGGAATGTACTCGGTGTCGGAGAAGTCCAAATGTTCGAGAGTCTGGAAATCAAAAGTCCTTCCTGGCTCGAAAAGTGCATCTATAAGTCCGGCTTAAAAAGAACGGCTTGCTCCATTTGGCACATCTTCATCAACTGCGTACTACTAATGGTGATAGTAGAGGCGACAAGCGGTGGTGGAAGCTCAGAAACGTCAAGTGCAAATGAGTCGATAGTTCCT
Organism: Iris pallida; assembly: GCA_029216955.1. Lineage (NCBI taxonomy): Eukaryota > Viridiplantae > Streptophyta > Magnoliopsida > Asparagales > Iridaceae > Iris > Iris pallida. The sequence continues at coordinate 37,900 of JANAVB010033199.1, read as the reverse complement.
ATGTTGTGTGTCTGAACCATCTAAAAAATATAAAACTGTAAAATGGCCTAACTATAGATAATAAGCAAACCTAGTAATTAATATGTATAACCAGACTTAGTAAAATATATCCAGAACTATTTTTCTGTAATTCTATGTTGTGATGAGTTTTCCTTAGTTTAACATGTCCCCCAATAGCACTCTATAGCCTAGGTGCCATTATGATAGATCTGCATGGGCCACCACTAGAAAATGTCACGACCCGCTTCCAAATGATCGGACACGAGTCAGACATGTCCAGCCTACGTTGGAAGACTCAACGCAATAAGCTGTAAACATCTAAGGAAAACTCCAAGAATAACATGAAAGTAAACATCACAGCATCTAACCATCCCAGAATGATCACCATAATCCACAAGTCATAATACAATTTATATTAAAAGTACCAGAGGCAAATCCGGTAACAAAATGAAATACAACTATAAACTCTCATATACAATATCTAGAAGTGAAGCTAAATAAATCTAAACCTGTAACCTCTAACTAAGTCATGGCTCCGTCCTGTTCGGCTAAGATCTCGGGCTCTAGCCCATAAGGTGGAACGATATCCTCAAGTACACCTGCAATATATCCAATCAGGAGCGAAGCAAAGTACAATTCTAGGTAATGAACAGGAACATCATGATATGAAAAGTACAAAAGAACATATAAAGCATAGGAAAGTACGTGAATGTAAAGTACAGAAAATAAAGTACAAGAATATAAACCATGAACTTGAAGTACAAGACATGACATGTGCACAATATTTGAAATACAACTAGCATATGTTACCGGTTGGGTGAAGCACAGAAGCACTTAAATGGGTACGGCTTAGGGCCCACGTGCACGGTGCGAGGCCTAAGCTATTCACATGAATTTCTGATCTCTGGTTTGGTCACATAGCTAGTGTATTTCCCTTCCCCGACCACAAGTAGGTACAAGACATGAAAGTACAAGAGAACATGATATCGTGTCATGACGTGTCACAAAAAAGTACAGGAATAATGTAAATGAACATGAACCATAGAATGTACTTGCCTTGCTCAGGGTGATCGAAAAAATGAAGTAGACCTGTACGCCCTCCTGAGTAATGGGTACAAATTTGGTTAAGGTCTAAACAGAGATATTTGTTAAAAGGTTGTTAGCTACTCTTCTAAATACTCGTAGCTACTACATATATTAACTTATTAACTTATCAGTACTAGATTAAATAGGTTAAGTCCATTTAAGCAAATAGATAATATATAACTATCTTGTAAGAGTTCAATAATATAACAAAATCTATATAGCATCCCATCCCATATGTTTCAATCCAAACCTTGCTTAATGCCTAACCAACATCCCATTAAACTGTCCTACTGTACTGGCCCTACCCAGATTTACAAAGCCAACATGATAAACCACCACTGAAGTCATCCATTAATTTCCATCTAATCTTCCATGGAACCTATTTCATAGAAGGAATGTACACACCACATATACATTCTTGACTCAGGTTTACATTAGATACTAGATATCAAAACAACTGCCAAGCTTCATCTAAGAGCCACTTAAGATAACTCAAAACTCGGCATCAATTAAAAAATAGAATCAAATATCACCTAATGTATAGACATTTGCTGCTATTTTCCTAACCATCTTATAGTGCATAATGCATCAATACAGCAACCCATATTTGATTTCCAGGCTTGCAACTGATTCTTATTACATAGTTCCTTAGCTACATATTCCTACTCAATTTGATTTGTTTCAGAGTGAGGAAACACAGCACATCAATATGAAAGTTACAACCAAATTGAAATAGTAGAATGTAAATAGGCCTGCACTTAATCTCTTTCGCAAATGATACTAAAGCAGCCTTGTTGGACACGCAAACGGATACAACTAATATCTGGACACATGTACATCACCCTACATATGTACACGAGCTTCACCCAAGTAACTTCTATTCCTTGCTCCTTCTCCGCGTCACCTACGACTCTCTGACATTAATACCACACGACACCAAACAAAAATTAGTCACGAACTCTAAGGTGGGACACGACCATAACTTGGACACTGGAAGAGCCAGATACAACCAATACCCCTGTATCCCGACTACAAATTAAATTGAATCAAGAATTTATGGCACATTCCCCGCGAGGAAGATCAGTACAGTACCTGAGATGAACCACGCTATGTCGGACACGATTCGAAGAGCAACACGTCCTCAGGAAGTGGACACAGCTCCAAGAGGAAATCAAAACTCTGCATAGACATTTCAACAAACAGGTTGGGCTCAGAATAATATCGTACATCTTCGAACTTCCTCTGTCACGACCCGCCTTTTCGGATACGAGATGTGTCCAAGCCAGCCTACGCCGCAGAGTCGGCGGTAGAACGCTGTCAAGCCCGCAAGAAATAAATGCTCAAAATATAACATTTACTGCTCATTCATATTTCTAAATTTGTTACAACATTTACAACATTTATAATTAAAGAAAATAAGATTTTACAATTAATGAAATTGATACAATTGCTATCTATTTCTAGGTTGACCTCAACATACCCAAGCCTTCCCAATGCTAAGAGTGATTGTCACGACCTGCACCCTAGAGTAAGGGCACGAGACGTGGGTACGTCCAGCCTACGCCGCAGTGTCGGCGTAGTAGAACGCTGTCCTAGGTCACAACATCTAACAATATAATGCTAAACAGTTTATACTTCCCGAATGGGGGTGACATAGCAGAAAGTAAACTCAATCACAACTAAGGAAGAAGAAATACGATATGATATAGAACTCAAAGAAAATACAGATGATCAGAAGAGTCTAAGTATCTAAGATAACATCTCAGCAAATATCCAGAAATACAAGTCTTAACTACTGAATATGAAAGAATATATACAACCCAGATCTCAAGACAGAAATAAAGTCTAACTAAAACTAGTCTAGGGAGTAGGGGTAAAGTCATCAGCTAGAGCTAGGTCCTCCTGAGAGTTCAGCTCACAGGTGTCGTCTAGGGCTGTCCCGTAGAAGGTATCCGCACAGGCTCCTCCTCGTCCTCTGTAATATTTTCAACAGGTCCAGCCAGGACAGGAGCAAGAACAATACATCTCAACAGATCATAGCAGGTTAGAAATATAAACATGCAGTAGAGTAAGATACAAGAAACTGAAAGGAAGTACATGATGTAAAAGAAGAGAACTGTATGTAAATAGCTACTGTATATAGAGAACTAATAGTGGCTAGTGATGTAGAGTACATGATAGCACAAGTGAACAGGACAGATTAGTACATGATCTACACTAAGGAGTTTCACATGATCTACACTACTACGAAATTTGTTTACATGACTATTAGCACTCCCCCGTTTTCCCCAATCAATACACAAAGATCTAAGCAGGTTATGTTATTATACATGATATCACATGAAGGCCCATGAAAGGGTGCACATGATATTATACATGAGGGCTCCGTGAACATGAGAGTACATGATTCACAAGAGTGTACATGTATGGTGAAAGCACAGGAGTACATGATGAAAGTGAAACGCACATGACACAATGTACCCGATGCTCCCGAGGGGGATAACATCGCATGAAGAGATCCATATAGTACTAATCCGTGATAATGTCATGACAGCAAGTAAAGTAATCTAAAGCAGGAATATAATTCTAACAAGTTATAAAATGATCAGAGAATGTACTCGCCTGCTATCTGAGTGTCCGGATGAAATGTACTGTTCGAAGAGAGGTGTCTGGCTCCTAATCAGAATAGCACAAGTCACAACAAGTCAAAAATGATAACAAGATGCAATTTAATGCATTCTAAATGAATCTAGGTCAATCTAGGCCAAAGTCAACTCTTGGTCAACTCTGGTCAACCCTAGAAGTCAAACTAGGTCAACTATGGTCAAACTAGGTCTAACAAGTCTAAATTGGTCTAACTAGTCTATATTAGTCTATACTAGGTCACACAAGCCTACACTAGCTAGTACACACCACTTCAAGGCTATGCAAGCCTGAACCAAGCCTATCTCAACTATATCACAATTTTACAATATAACCATATGCTATATAAACTAGCATACATTATTCATGTCTAACTTACTTATCAATATACATATATATATTTAGATACATACATATAGGCATTCAATATTACATATAGACATATACATATATATAGGTACATACACATTACATAGATATATATATGCATATTTTATATACATTACCTATATATATATATATATATATATATATATATATATATATATATATATATATATATATATAGTAGGCTACCTACATATATATACTAACATATATATATATATATAATATATATATATATATATATATATATATATATATATATATATATATATATATATATATATATATATATATATATATATACATTACATATATAGATATACACATATTATATATACATTCATGTGTATATAGGGAGAGGGAAAGACAAAGTGTGTGTACATAGTGTAGGGTGTGGCAATGGTGAAGTGTCAAGAGAGTGTGTGTGTGTGTGTTAGACAATGAGGGAAAACAGTGTACCTACATGACAGTTAATCCTAAAACTAAAACTCAGATTTATGAGTTCAACCAATGACAGTGTAGATTACACATGGGTAGTCATGTGTGTTAGACAAATTGTGTGGTCCATGAGGGAGTGAACTAGGAACCCGTGTGAGTGTCTGGCCTGTGTTCAGTCACAGGAAAGGCAAGAAAACCAATTCAATCATTTCAATTCAGTTTTCAGTCCAAAACTTCAAGTCCCCAAATCAAAACCAATACCCAATGAAAATCACCCAAAATTGACACACAAGTAGATTAAACATAGGAGAACAATATTAGGGACTTAAACAGTGATTAACAGTAATCAAATGGGCTAAATAATAATTCAAATTCGATTTTAAAAACTGGAAATACAGAAAATGTATATGGTATCAGGATTTTAGGGTAAGTGCAAAATATAATTCAAAAACAGGTTAATCATGCTAATCATTGGTTGGTAAACATAATATAGGGTGTGCACGTGTCATTTAGTGTCAAAGTGTCACACCACGAGGACATAGACATGTCCAAACGAAGAAAACCAAATATCAACACAACTGGACACTGCACAGCAGTGCAGTCTCGTGCGTGTGTGCACGCATGTCGTGCACTCGACACAGACCAAACCAAGACACGAACTCGTGCACCTAGGTTCGCCACACATATGGCTTCCTACGTGTCACCCTGATTTGGGTCACGTGTCCCCGAGTCGTATCCAAAATGCGCGTATCAGAACGCGATTTGTCGACTGAACAGTCAGTGCAAAACCCAGTGCGGGCAAGATTTTATACAAACCACTAAATAAAATCCCATAAAAATTTGTACACTTAATGTCAGTCACCTAGTGATTGTTCACACAAAAATTTGTGTCCAGCCGTGTCGTGTTGTGTCCGGTATAGCCCCCGAGTAGCAGGGGAGCTGTACAGTTGAGAACACGTGGGTTTCGTGTCCTATTGCGTGTCCGACACACCAAAAACATGCTCAGTCAAGTGGAATCCCACAAACAAGACCTAGATCTAAATTTCTATTCAAACACTTTTCAAAAACCAAATCGAAATGCCCTTTGGGGCATTTCATCAAACACCTTGCCTATGGGACTGATACGTGTCCATTTAGGACACAAAATGGACTCGAAACCTAGGTTTAGGTATACCTACAGTTAGGGTAGACCTAGGGCTTTCCAAATATGCAAAGAAACTAAAATTTTAATGGTGTTAGATAGTTTTACCTATTGGTGTCCAAATGCAAGAAAAGCTTCAATAGGAGGTGTTCTCCTCGCTAGCAAATAGCTCCAAATTATCCACAAACTGAGATTTAACACCATGAACAGCAAGAATACCTAAATTAGAACCTATTGCAATTTGTTTGAAAGAAAAAGGAATTAAAATGGAATTTCTATGAATTAATAAAGTTGGAAAAATACCTCTTCTTAAACTTGTTCTTTCCTAAAAGAGGCTAGCCCTAAATGGAGGAGAGTATTTATAGGGAGAAATCCCTAGGTGGGCTGGCCGGTCATGCTAGGTTAGGGTTAGGGTTTGGCAATAGCTAATGGGCTTAGTTAAAATCAATGATTCAAAACCATAAGTCATGACTTATGACTTATCTATTATATGGTTAACTTGAGTCTAATGACTAACCATAGTTTAACTCTAGTCTAACTAGGGTTACATGACCTAACCAAGTCCAAACACAACTAGGGTTAGCTTCTAGGTTAGTCTACCAAAGTCAATGCTAGTTAAAGTCAACCAGTCAACAATCATTCAAATAATTCTAAAATAAATCCTAAAATTCCCATAAATTCAAATAAATTATAATAAATTCAAATAACCTTAAAAATGATAAAAATACCCTCAAACTAGAAATGTGGTAGTGACAAATCTACCCTCCTTAAAAGAATTTGTCCTCGAAATTGAAAGACGAAATGCAACTGATGAGAAGGATAGAAAGTATACCTCACGGTCCAAAAAGATATGGGTATCGCTCGCGCATCTCATCCTCCCTCCCAGGTAGACTCTCCTGGAGAATGATGCCTCCATGCGATGCATACTAAATGTATCACTTGGTTCCTCAGAACCTTCTCCCGTCGATCCAGTATCTCCACTGGCTGCTATGGATAGCTGAGAAAATGCCCAACCTCAATCTCCGAATGATCGAGCACATGGCTAGGGTCAGCCACATACTGTCTCAACTGTGATACATGGAATACATTATGCACCCACTAGTGCAGGTGGCAAGTCTAGCCTTTATGCCACGTCGCCGACTCTTCCGCTTATAACGAAAGGGCCGATGAAGCGCGGGCTAAGCTTCTCACCTCCACCAAAACGTATCGTACCACGAGTCGAAGATATCCTCAAGAAAACCTGGTCTCCAATCTAATCACAAGCAAGGTCTCAATTTAATTATGATAAACAAACATGATCAAAATTAAAAACACAAACCCTAAATCTAATCCTACTCTAATTTGTACCTCAAACTCCAACGGCCTCCGGTGGCTATCGGCCCAGTGCCGATGTCTGTCCTGTACCACGCGAAGTTTGTCCCTGATGAGCTTCACCTTCTCGGCTGCGTCAACAACCATCTCTGGTCCCAGTAAAGCTCGCTCACCAACATCATCCCAAGATAAGGGTGTACGACACCTACGCCCGTTCAGAGCCTCGAAAGGTGACATGTCAATGCTGGCCTGGAAACTATTGTTGTAAGCAAACTCCACCAAATGTAGATGATCCTCCCAGGAACCTTCAAAGTCCAGGACGCATGTTTGCAGCATATCTTCGAGCGTCTGAATAGTCCTCTCTGACTGTCCGTCCGTCTGGGGGTGGTATGCAGTACTAAACTTGAGCTGAGTTCCCAAACTAATCTGCAGACTCCTCCAGAAATGGGAAGTAAATCGACTATCCCGGTCTAAGATGATACTGACCAGAACTCCATAAATTTTGACTATCTGCCGCATATACATCTCCGTAAGCCTCTCTGTAGATGTACCCACCTTGAATGGCAAGAAGTGGGCCGATTTGGTAAACCTGTCAACAATGACCCAAATTGCATCTTTTTTTCCTGGTGTATGCGGCAATCCAGATACAAAATCCATACTGATATGCTTCCACTTCCACTCAGGAATGGGCAATGGCTGCAATAATCCACCGGGCCTCTGTCTCTCTGTCTTGACCTGCTGACAGACCAAGCACCTAGCTACGAAGCGAGCTACCTCCCGCTTCATCCCGTACCACCAAACATGCTGCCTCAGATCTCGGTACATCCTGTTGGCACCAGGGTATATAGAGTACTAAAATCTGTGGGCCTCCTGCAAAACCTGCTCTCTGAGCTCTCCGCTGGGCACACATAACCTGGAACCGTGCCGCAAGGCACCATCCTCTGTAAGAGAAAACTTGCCATCCACCAATCCTGCTCGAACCTGCGCTCGGAGATACCGTAGAGCAACGTCCTCAAACTGTGCCAACTTGATCCTCTCCACCAAGTCTGACTGAATCTGCATGCCCTACATCTGCATCTGCGCTCCGGGCCCAGGCTCTCCAAATCGGCAAGCAAGTGACGGTCAATGGTCAAACACATGGCTGTCGGATACCTACTCAAGGCATTAGCAACCACGTTGGCCTTTCCTGGCTGATACTAAAGTAGGATGTCAAAGTCCTTCATCAACTCTAGCCTTCTGTGCTGCCTCATGTTCAGCTCCTTCTGAGTGAACACATACTTTAAGCTCTTGTGATTTATAAAATCTCTATCTGCTCCCCATACAGATAGTGCTTCCACAACTTCAGAGAAAATATAACTGCTGCCAGCTCCAGGTCATGGGTAGGGTAGTTCTTCTCATGGGGACGTAACTGCCTGGAAGCATAGGCAATCACCTTCCCGTGCTGCTGCAATACACAACCCGGCCCCTTCCCTGAAGCATCACTATAGATAGTGAATCCCCCTGATCCTGAAGGCAATGTCAGAATCGGAGCTGTCGTAAGCCGCTTCTTCAACTCATCAAGAGCTGCCTGACACTCCTCTGACCAAACATACTCAGCATCCTTCTGGGTCAACCGAGTCAACGTCTCTGCAACCCGGAAGAAATCCTGCACAAATATCCGATAATATCCTGCCAGCCCCAGGAAGCTCCTGATCTCTGCCACTGAAGTCGGCGCTGCCCATGCCTCAACTTCTACGATCTTCTTGGGGTCAACCGAGATCCCATCTCCAGTCACCACATGCCCCAAAAAGTCAACCCGGTCCAAGAAGAACTCACACTTGGAGAGCTTCCCATAAAGCTGCTCCTTCCTAAGAGTCTCCAACACTATCCTCAGATGCTCCTCGTACTCCTCCTCAGTCTTGGAATACACCAAGATGTCGTCAATTAACACCACCACAAACTAATCCAGGTACTGGTGGAACACCTTGTTCATTAGGTTCATAAATACTGCTGGTGCATTAGTTAGCCCAAACGACATAACCAAAAACTCAAACTAAACCGTATCACGTTCTGAAAGCGGTCTTGGAAATATTCTCCCCTTCACCTTCACTTGGTGATATCCAGACCTCAGATCAATCTTGTAAAATATCCGAGCTCCGCTCAACTGGTCAAAAAGATCATCGATCCGCGACAGTGGGTATCTGTTCTTGATCGTGAGGTTGTTGAGTGCCCTTAGTCAATACACATCCGTACTGACCCATCCTTCTTCAGCACAAACAATACTGGTGTACCCCATGGCGACAAACTCGAACGGATGAACCCCTTGTCCTGCAGCTCATCCACCTGCTTCTTCAGCTCCACCAACTCACTGTTGTTCACCCGATAGACATACTGAGAGATGGGTTTCGCTCCTGTAACCAAGTCTATCGAGAACTCAATGTCTCTGTCCGGTGGCAATCCAGACAACTCCTCTGAAAAAACATCCATATACACTGCTATCAAGGGGTATGGAATCGTCTGCTCCTCAACCGAGACTCCGCAGAAAACTTCGCTCCTCTGCTCCGTCTGACGTCTGGAGTACTCAAACTCTGGCTCCCCCGGCACTCTGAAGAGAACTCTACCCCCTCTGCAATCAATACTGGCGTGGTGCCTGCTCAACCAATCCATACCGAGTACTATATCGTAGTTCGGCAATGACATTACGAGCAGGCTCACCTCCAACTCACGGCCTCCCAAAACAACACTCCGACCCTTACAAACATCATTCACGAGGATAATGCCACCCCCGGTCGTGGTCTTGTAAGTCCTAGGCAACGATTCAGCTATGATATAATGTCTAATCGCAAAAGATACTGATATGAAGCTATGCGAAGCACTAGAATCGAATAAAGCAAAAGCTGGACTGGAGTCGAGAAGAACCGAACCTGCGATCAGCTCTCCTATCGCCTCTGCATCCTCGACCACCATGGCAAAAGCTCACCCCTGCTGGCCTCCCCTGGCCTGCTGCTGATGCTGAATAAATCTCTGCTGCTGTATCGGTAGGGCTGGTCCCCTCTGTTGGCCTGTTGGAGCCTTGGCTCCTCCCCCTGAGCTACTCATCTCCCAGACCTAGCACAATCCCTCATCTGGTGATCTGCCGCTCCACAAAGAAGGCACTTCCTGAGCCTCTTCCTGCACCCATGCAATCCATGTCCTGGTTTCTTGTAGAATGTACAACTAGCTGTCTGCTGCATGGGTGCCTGATGCAGAAACTGCTGCTGGTAAATTGGCCTCTGCTGGATCGGCTGCGGCTGGAGCTGTCTCAGCTGCTGGTGCTGAAAGTGAGGCCTCTTGGCCTGGTCTCCGCTGCTGCTGTCCCCAACTGGGTCTCGCCCTCTCTTGAGCCTAAGCTCAAGATCATCCTCAGCCAATAAGGCTCCCGTCAAAATCTCCTCAAAAGTGGCATTTCTGTTACCCTTGGTCAAGGACTTGACTTCCTTGACCAGACCCTTTCGGAACCTCTGGGCCTTCGCCGTCTTGCTCAAGCCCTCTACGAATCTGCCGAGACGACCGAACTCCCCAGCGTACTCTTCTACTGACAGGCTCTCCTGAACTAAGCTCTCGAACTGTGACTCCAAGGCTCGGAGCGTTGAATCTGGAAAGAACTTCTTCTTGAAGAAGCCCTTGAACTCCTCCCAGGTCTGTCTAGCTACCCCCACCCTGGGGTCTGACTGATACTAGGTGCGAGCAAGATCTCGCATCCGGCTAGCTGCTGCCTCTATCTGGAGATCTGTCGGTATCCGGGCCAGGCAGAAGATCTCCTCTATATGCTCGATCCACTCGTCAGCATATAGAATCCCCTATGTCCCCAGGAAGTCTCTGGGCTCATCTTCTGGAACTGCTCTATCCCCGGTGTCCTCGGCTGCTGAACCACTGGTCGGGCTGCGACTGTCGTAAGGGCCAACTCCATGCCCCTATCCTGTCGGGCCTGCTGTGGTCCATATGTCACGACCCGTACCCGCTTTTTGGGACGCGAGAGCGTGAGCAAGCCAGCTACGTATCAAGCGGACTCCAGCCCGACTCGAGTACGTATAAGCTGTCAAGATTTATGGTATCATGGCTAATATGGTAATCTACAGTGTATCTCAATCCACAAGAAATAATATAAACAAGATTGAACAAGTATGGGTCATGGTCTGCAGCCCATTAGCATATTGTCCGATTAGACTCTAAAAATGATATGAGTCTATAAAATAAGCAGAAAATATCATGGTACTGAATATAAAGCACGAGAAGATAATAAAATATCACCAACAAATACCTGTATCATACATCGCAATCCTCTACCATCCTGCTCTGCTAACTAACTCCATGCAGTTACTAAACCTGAAGAGATCATCAGGTCCTCAGAGGACTAGCAAGATACATAATATACAAGCCAACATGTAACAGTAAAAAGAAGCAAGAAACAATCAAGGATATCCAACGAGATGAAATGAACCAAGACACAAGATCTAAACACGAGGATCCTAAGACACTGGCATGCCATACTAAAAATGGCTGGCTATAAACTGCAGCCAAGGCAAGTACTCACAATCTATAGTATCTCAATCGCTGTCAAGGCAAGTACACACAACCAAGACAGTAGCCAATCCTAGTATAAAATCCTATAGACCATAGTCAAGGTAAGTACTCATAATCTATAGAATGTCAAAGTCGAGTCCCACTCAAGTCATGTCAAGTCAAGTCAAGTCAAGTTATAATCAAGTCGAGAAAATCGTGGTGTGGGACTAGACGACTCTATCAAGCAATACGTATGAGACTATCACAGTGTAACAGGTAGGAAAATATCATAACTGCAAAGGAACAAGAAACTAGAAACATGTAAAGTAAAACAGGACGAGTGTACAAGACATGTAATAAAGCAATCACACATGTAAGGAAAAGAACCACAGCGAGATGATGAACATGCATATAAATTATACTGTACAAGTTGGCAAGGTATACTTGCCTGGTGGCAGCGCAAAGAACCAATAAAATACCATCAACTAGTAAGCCATACAGTCCAAGTCATCACAACTGTCTCCGAAAGCTGAAACAAATATTACCAACATTCTCAGAATAGTCAAATTAGCTAGGATTACCTGTCCTTAAGTCCAATTCTGGACACAAGGGCAAAACGGTAATTTCGGGCCAAAATGATGTCCGCCGTTGGACCCGCTTTGCACCGAAAAGCGTGCCAGGGTCAATGGTCTCTAAGTCATTAAACTATATGTCTACAGATCTGGTTTTCGATATGAACCCAACCATATGTCCAAAGTTGGATTCCGGCGGGCCGTGCACAAACTCGCCCGTTGAGTGGGACCATGGGGCCCACAAAACGGTGATTTTATCAACGGTCTCAGAATCGGACCAAACTTGGCATACAGGACCAGAAAAATGATACGGTCCTGATGGCACAGGTTTCGTCTCGATCTGACGAGCGTGCACAAAGTAATTAAGAAATTTGCACAGAGGTCGATACGGTGAATTTCGTCGGATACGTATCAAATTCGTCGCACGTACGCGACCAATTCGAATTCCGTCAAAGCCACACGACCACGAAGCTGTTACGCACCTTTCGATGCCTTCGGTGCGCGACCACGTCGCCCAAAATGGCAGGACGCACGTCGTCTCGGAGAAATTTCTAACTTTTGAAAACTGTTTTTCGTGGTTTTTCTTGATTTTCAAACTGGTTTATACCTCTGCATACTCATCCAAAATTAAAACTATTAATTGGGTTTCCATGCCCTATATGTTGGCTAAAATTGTGTTCAATTAGTATTTGAAAATCTGTACTAGGCAGATCACAATGGGCCTTCCAAAACTAGGTCTGTGAACAGTTCATCCTCTGTTTATGAACAGATTTTTCTTGATGCTGGGTTCGATTTCTCGACCAATATATTACTCCTCATCGTAAAGTAATACATGGATTGGGAAGAGGGTCATGTTGGGTTCACGTAGGATTTTACGGATTCGAAAACCATTAACTAGATGGAAAGAAACTCAGTCAAAAACGTACGTACCTCACAGTAGTGTGTCGCTGATGCCATACTGCTGTTTCCAAGCCGCGCGCGGTTTCAGTCGCGATTCGGCCGGCCGGCGGCGGCGCTGTAGGCGCGCGCGGCCACGACCTGGCTGGGGGAGGTCGTCGGGCTGTGGTGTTGGCGCAGCTAGGGTTTGGTTTAAGGTTTTTCGTTGCTTCTTTCGATCCTTTTATGTAAACTCTGCTTATATAAGAGTTCTTGTGGGCGGCTCTGATGCTCAGTTTACTAGGGTTAGGCTCAGGCCTGGGGGTGAAGTTTAGTTCGGGCTGCTCAGATGTTAGCTGGGTTTGGCTGGAATTGGGCCTGGGCTTCGCCTACTCGGGTGGGGTTTGGGTTTGTATACACTTATATATACATAGTAGGGCTGTGGGGGTTAAAAGTTTGGCTGTGGGGAATTTAAGCATGTGGGCTCGCATGGGCTGGACTTTCAGCTGTGGGCTTGGGCTCTGGGCTCTGGGCTGCTGTTATCTCTTTTTGTATTTCTTTATCAGAAACTATTGTATATATATTATATATATATATATATATATATATATATATATATATATATATATATATATATATATATATATATATATATATATATATATATATTATATATATATAATATATATATATATATTTTTTTTTTTTATATATAACATTATATACTTATATATATATACATTCACACCTATAAATATATTATATATATATATATACACACACACACAGGCACTATTATATATATTTATATTACCTACACACACATGTATACAAAATAAATATATATATACGTACACATACACATTTATATTATTATATATTTATATATACACACATATATAACCAATAATAATAATATAGTTTTATTTAATAATATCCTCATCAATATAATAATGATAATATAATGATAATAATAATAGTAATAATATTAACGAAATTCAACCAACCATTAATGGTGTATATACCATTACATATAGTCTAATAATCTCAAAATGTATAAGGAAAACTAAGGAAGGTAGTTACCCTATTTTTAAGACAAAACTTCCAATAGAATATTTAATAATTGTATAACACCCATTTATACAATCTCCTGCTAGAACATTAAATAATATACAACTGTACATTTACCAATACATATCTACAAGGGCGTCTCTGGGTGCACTGCATGCCCACATAGGATTGGATTCGGTTCAGGCTCAACTCGGGCTAAATCGACACAAACGGATCTCCTACAAGTCAATAAATATAATAATATAAATTAAATTTATTTATAATGGTCATGCTATAACTTGGTATGGTTTTCTTAGTTAGGGCATTACTATGACTTGGCCTTCCTTGGCATGGCTAAAATACTAGTCAAAGCACGTCACTGCACTATCCGTGCCATGATTTCTAATCAACTGGTGTTTCAAAACTTAACCATGGCTAAAGTCACCTACCGTAATAATTAACAAAATAATTATTCGTAAAATCTAAAAGTCACCATTTAAATCAATTAGATAATAGTAAAAATATTTTTAAAAAATTTTTGGGAAGGAAGGCTATAAATCTATCCACCTTAAAAATAATTTCGTCCTCGAAATTCTAATTCATAACTATGTCTTGAAATCAAAATCTAATATTACCTTAATTTCCTCAAATTTAATTTCTCAAAAATATTTTATGGCCTTCTCTAGTCATTTGGTTTTTACGAAATCTCGAGGACTTCTACCCACCTTAGGTCACACTACTCCCCTGGAACACAGGTAACTAAAATCTTATAATCTCCTAACCAGTGACTAATAATTCTACCAAATATCTAGGACATATGGTATCTATAATCCATAATATCTATAAACAACCAATATTCAATAGTCAAGCAATATATACTATAATTTAAGGATTTCTCATGGATTCTAGACAGCACGATCGTTCGTCACCTCAAAATAAAAAGGACGAGAATCAATGGAACGGAAAGCAAGGAAGTATAATCGAGAGCAAATTTGGAGTTTTCAAGGACGTAGAGAATTTTTAAGGCAGAGTGGATTGAGATTTCTAAGGTCTAGTCTAGGTCGCAGGCTCGTACCAGTACAGTTACGTAACCGGTACGATATGCTCTGACCTGCATGGGCTACCACAAAAATTTGTCACGACCCGCACCCGCTTTTCGGGACGCGAGAGCGTGAGTAAGCCAGCTACGTATCAAGCGGACTCCAGCCCGACTCGAGTATGTATAAGCTGTCAAGATTCATGGTATCATGGCTAATATGGTAATCTACAGTGTATCTCAATCCACAGGAAATAATATAAACAAGATTCAACAAGTATGGGTCATGGTCTGCAGCCCATTAGCATATTGTCCGATTAGACTCTAAGAATGATATGA
>JANAVB010033199.1:0-17500 GCA_029216955.1 Iris pallida | reverse complement strand
GTAATATTTTCAACAGGTCCAGTCAGGACATGAGCGAGCACAATACAACTCAACAGATCATAGCAGGTTAGAAAATATAAACATGCAGTAGAGTAAGATACAAGAAACTGAAAGGAAGTATATGATGTAAAAGAAGAGAACTGTATGTAAATAGCTAATGTATATAGAGAACTAATAGTGGCTAGTGATATAGAGTACAGGATAGCACATGTGAACAGGACAGATTAGTACATGATCTACACTAAGGAGTTTCACATGATTTACACTACTATAGAATTTGTTCACATGACTATTAGCACTCCCCCGTTTTTCTCAATCAATACACAAGGATCTAAGCAGGTTATGTTATTATACATGATATCACATGAAGGCCCATGAAAGGGTGCACATAATAGTATACATGAGGGCTCCGTGAACATAAGAGTACATGATTCACAAGAGTGTACATGTATGGTGAAAGCACATGAATACATGATGAAAGTGAAATGCACATGACACAATGTACCCGATGCTCCCGAAGGGGATAACATCGCATGAAGAGATCCATATAGTACTAATCCGTGATAATGTCATGATAGCATCAAGTAAAGTAATCTAAAGCAGGAATATAATTCTAACAAGTTATGAAATGATCAGAGAATGTACTCGCCTGCTATCTGAGTGTCCGGATGAAATGTACTGTCCGAGGAGAGGTGCCTTGCTCCAAATCAGAACAGCACAAGTCACAACAAGTCTAAAATAATAACAAGATGCAATTTAATGCATTCTAAATGAATCTAGGTCAATCTAGGCCAAAGTCAACTCTTGGTCAACTCTGGTCAACCCTAGAACTCAAACTAGGTCAACTATGGTCAAACTAGGTCTAACAAGTCTAAACTGGTCTAACTAGTCTACATTAGTCTATACTAGGTCACACAAGCCTACACTAGCTAGTACACACCACTTCAAGGCTATGCAAGCCTGAACCAAGCCTATTCAACTATATCACAATTTCACAATATAACCATATGCTATATAAACTAGCATACATTCATTCATGTCTAACTTACTTATCAATATACATATATATATTAGATACATACATATAGGCATTCAATATTACATATAGACATATACATATATATAGGTACATACACATTACATAGATATATATATATATATATATATATATATATATATATATATATATATATATATATATATATATATATATATATATATATATATATATATATATAGTTAATGTATATATAATGTTGGTAGCCAACATTATATATACATTAACTATATATATATATATATATATATATATATATATATATATATATATATAATATATATATACATACATTACATATATAGAAAAAAAAAATATATATATAATTACATATATAGAAAAAAAATATATACATTACATAGATATATATATATGCATATTTAAACAAAAATATATATATATATATATGCATATTTATATACATTACATCATATATATATAGAAAAAAAATATATACATTACATATATAGATATACACATATTATATATACATTCATGTGTATATAGGGAGAGGGAAAGGCAAAGTGTGTGTACATAGTGTAGGGTGTGGCAAGGGTGAAGTGTCAAGAGAGTGTGTGTGTGTTAGACAATGAGGGAAAACAGTGTACCTACATGACATTTAATCCTAAAACTAAAACTCAGATTTATGAGTTCAACCAATGACAGTGTAGATTACACATGGGCAGTCATGCGCGTTAGACAAATTGTGTGTGTCCATGAGGGAGTGAACTAGGAACCTGTGTGAGTGTCTGGCCTGTGTTCAGCCACAAAAAGGAAAGAAAACCAATTCAATCATTTCAATTCAGTTTTCAGTCTAAAACTTCAAGTCACCAAATCAAAACCAATACTCAATGAAAATCACCCAAAATTGACACACAAGTAGATTAAACATAGGAGAACAACATTAGGGACTTAAACAGTGATTAGCAACAATCAAATGGGCTAAATAATCAATTCAAATTCGATTTTAAAAATTGGAAATACATGAAATGTATATGGTATCAGGATTTTAGGGTAAGTGCAAAATATAATTCGAAAACAGGTTAATCATGCTAATCATTGGTTGGTAAACATAATATAGGGTGTGTACGTGTCATTTAGTGTCAAAGTGTCACACCATGAGGACACAGACGTGTTCAAACAAAGAAAACCAAATATCAACACAACTGGATATTGCACAGCAGTGCAGTCTCGTGCGTGTGTGCACGCGTGTCGTGCACTCGACATAGGCCAAACCAAGATACGAACTCATGCACCTAGGTTCGCCACACATAAGGCTTCCTACGTGTTACCCTGATTTGGGTCACGTGTCCCCGAGTCGTGTCCAAAATGCGCATATCAGAACGCGATTTGTCGACTGAACAATCAGTGCAAAACCCAGTGCGGGCAAGATTTCACACAAACCACTAAATAAAATCCCATAAAAATTTATACACTTAATGTCAGTCACCTAGTGATTGTTCACACAAAAATTTGTGTCCAGCCGTGTCGTGTTGTGTCCGGTACAGCCCCCGAGTAGCAGGGGAGCTGTACAGTACAGAACACGTGGATTTCGTGTCCTATTGCGTGTCCGACGCACACAAAAACATGCTCAGTCAAGTGGAATCCCATAAACAAGACCTAGATCTAAATTTCTATTCAAACACTTTTCAAAAACCAAATCGAAATGCCCTTTAGGGCATTTCATCAAACACCTTGCCTATGGGACTGATACGTGTCCATTTAGGACACGAAATGGGCACGAAACCTAGGTTTAGGTATACCTACAGTTAGGGTAGACCTAGGGCTTTCCAAATATGCAAAGAAACTAAAATTTTAATGGTGTTTAAATAGTTTTACCTATTGGTGTCCAAATGCAAGAAAAGCTTCAATAGGGAGGGTTCTCCTTGCTAGCAAATAGCTCCAAATTGTCCATAAATTGAGATTTAACACCATGAACAGCAAGAATACCTAAATTAGAACCTATTGTAATTTGTTTGAAAGAAAAAAGAATTAAAATTGAATTTCTATGAATTAATGATGTTGGGAAAATACCTCTTCTTAAACTTGTTCTTTCCTAAAAGAGGCTAGCCCTAAATGGAGGAGAGTATTTATAAAGGGGAAATCCCTAGGTGGGCTGGCCGGCCATGCTAGGTTAGGGTTAGGGTTTGGCAATAGCTAATGGGCTTTGGGCTTAGTTAAAATCAATGGTTCAAAACCATAAGTCATGACTTGACTTATCTATTCTATGGTTAACTTGAGTCTAATGACTAACCATGGGTTAACTCTAGTCTAACTAGGGTTACATCACCTAACCAAGTCCAAACACAACTAGGGTTAGCTTCTAGGTTAGTCTACCAAAGTCAATGCTAGTCAAAGTCAACCCAGTCAACCATCATTCAAATAATTCTAAAATAAATCCTAAAAATTCCCATAAATTCAAATAAATTATAATAAATTCAAATAACCTTAAAATGACAAAAATACCCTCAAACTAGAAATATGGTAGTGACAGTGATCGCGGCTAAACTTAAAAAATATTGGTTTCCAGTCAGGAATGGAACAAGTACACAAACCGACGGCAATGCGAAAACACAATAGAATTAACAAGACATGAAAATAACATATGAGATACAAAACTGGAAAGTACTGATGACATGGCACGATGGAGAAGAAAAAGAAAAATAAATAAAAGACAATCTACCTATGTGGTGTAAAATATCCTTTTTGACATGTGAACGGCTAGGGGGTAAATCTGGCATCCCTGTACGTGTCGTGTGCAGCTGCTATTATTCAAGAATAGACTCATGGAATAGTTTTGGGTAGTCCACATGTCTACTAAGATATTTCTCCTTCCGTCTACTCCGTGTGAAGAGCGTGTCAACAAGCAGCAAGATATATGTATAGACATGAAATGAAAAGACTACTATGAATCGAAAGCAATCAGAAAGTGCACTCGTCTGAGGTCCTTAGCTGGTGAAACCAATAATAATATACCACTCAATGAGCCACAATCGGTCAACACATGCAGAAGTCTCCAGATGCTGAAATAAACAGTACCAATGTTCTTAGAATAGTCAAATTAGCTAGGATTGTCTGTCGTTAAGTCCAATTATGGACACAGAGGCAAAACGGTAATTTCGGGCAAAAACGATGTCCGCCGTTGGACCCGCTTTGCACCGAAAAGCATGTCAGAGTCAACGGTCTCTAAAGTTGTCAAAATATATGTCAACAGGTCCAATTTTCCGATACGAACCCAATCGTATATCCAAAGTTGGATTTCGGCAGGCCGTGCACAAAATCGCCCGTTGAGTCGGACTGTGGGGCCTGCAAAACGGCATTTCAATTCAATTGTCTCAGAATTGGACCAAACTTGGCATACAGGACCAGAAAAATGATACGGTCCTGTTGGTGTAAGTTTTGTCTCGATCTGACGAGCGTGCATAAAGTAATTGGAAACTTGCACAGAGGCCAATACGGTAAATTTCGACGGATACGCATCAAATTCGTCGCGCATCACGCGACCAATTTGAATTCCGTCAAAGCCCACACGTCCACGAATCCGTTATACAGCTTTCGATACTTTCGGTTCGCGACCAAGTCGCTCGGTTTGGCGGGACGCACGTGGTATCGGAGGATTTTATTGAAATTCTATATTCTCTAAAAACTGTTTTTCCTGATTTTCGAGGATCGATTAATCTGTACACAGTTTATGAAATTCAAAACTACAAATTAATTCAGAGCACCTACATGTTGTCTAACACTTTCTTTAATTACTTTCCTTAATTGTTAACATGATGTCAAAAATATACTCGTAAACAAGGCTATGTGGGCTATCCTATACTCTGTTTTCGGGACAGAATCTCTTCGACTTTGCGTCAATTTTGCGTGGAATCTAATGCGTGACAAAATAATCTATTTAAAGGGAAAAGAAGGCCTATTGGTTGTGTACACACCTGATCCATTTTTTCGTGAAACGATCCGTAGTACGCGACGAAAGGTCGTCGCGAAGTCGGGCTCGAAACAGCATGTTGCTGCTGCCACTGTGTTCCAAGCCGCGCACGCGCCTCCCTGGCCGCCGGCGGTGCCTCGTGGCGGTGCACGGCCGACGAGGGCCGCCCAGGTGGCTGGGTCGCCTGGGGTGGCGGCACGTGGGGTTAGGGTTTTGTGTATCTTTCCTTCGTTCGATCACTACTAAAATATGATCTATTAGAGACGTAATTTAGCGACGGCGTAAAATTACGTCGCTATATATGGAATTCAGCGACTCCTTTATATAAACATCGCAAAACGTCGCTGAATAGCGACGTTCAGCGACAAGTATAAAATTACGTCGCTGAATAGCGATGTTACGTCGCTGGATTATTAAAATATGTCGCCAGTTTACGACGTTTAGCGACGTCCTCATGTGACGTCGCTAATATTTTTACTTAGGGCATAGCGTTTCATTTTTCCCACTCACTCAAAATTTCCAATTTTTCCCACTACTCCTTCCTCCCCTCCGACGATTCCTTCGGCGACCCCTTCCCCTCCATCCCCCGGCGACTCCCTCCCCCCCCCGGCGACTCCCTCCCTCTCCGGCGACCCGTACCCCCCCGTCGAGCTCCTCCTCCTCGAGCTCAGGTAAACCCTAACCTAATTCCTCCTCCTCCTCCTCCTCTCCCACGGACACACACACACACACGGACACACACGCACACACACACACAGAGACACACACACACACACGGACACACACGCACACACACACAGAGACACACACACGGATCACACGGACACACACACAGATGGACACACACACACACACTGGACGCACTGTGTCATGTTGTGGTGGACACGAGACACTATGTTGGACACGTACACATAGCCTAGATCCTTTACCAACCATTTATTTTCCATTTTAACATGTTTTTATATATCAATTTCTAAATACCCTTTGTTGACTGATACCTTGTAATTTATTGTATTTTCTAATTTTAAAAACCCAATTTGACAACCATTTTAACCTAGTTTAATGCTTTAATTTAGATGTTTAAAACCCTAGTGTAGTGTATCTATATGTGTGCTGACTGAGTTTCAAGTTTGGGGTGATTTGGTTAGAGTTTTGGTTCTCGATTTGGGTTTGAGGTGAATGGATCTGAAATATGTTATAGGAGTATGTAATGTTGTGTGAAATGAACTGCTTTCCTTTCTTTTCCTTTCCTATTTGACTGAACACAGTAAATCCCCATACTATCCAGATTGGACTGACCTATAGTTCATATCACTCACTCACTCACTCACTCTTGCCTAGGTACACACATGCATATAGCCTAATACAAGCATGTTAGCCTCCCTCATATATACGTATATGTGACTGTCACATATAACAGTCAACACACTCACCCCCCATTCACATGTGCATGTACACTCACCACCCACTCTCTACTTCTCTCTCTATATATATATATATGTTGATAGATGGTATTGTATACATATATACATAACTATATCATGTAACTCATATGTGATATAGGCATATAGCCTATGTTAGAGTGTCTAAATATATGAATGCATGAAAGTTGCCTTGTCTTGTAATATAGGCATATAGTATATACATGCCTATATACATATATATATATATATATATATATATATATATATATTATATGTATATATCTATATAGATATTACTTGTGTGTATGAGATAGCTTGAGTTGACTTTGGTCATTATTGGTACTTGAATTGATCGGAACAAAGACCCCCAATGTCGGTATCGGTCAATATTTGGTATCGGTCGGTATCGGATCGGAACATGCCAAACCGTATCGGTATCGGCCGTATCGGATCGGTATCGGCCGGATACTTTAAAATTATATGAAATAGTAGTCACCCCAAGGTTGACTATTTTTACTAAAAGTCAAAGTAGAGTAAACATCTGACCTAGATTGGACTAAGAGTTGATAAAGTCAACTATAGGTCAACCCTTGACCTAGTTTGACCTTGTTTGATTTTGTTTGACTTAGCTTGACCTTGTTTGACTTTGTTGTCTTCATGTTTGTTAAATGACACCCAGATACTAGTTTTAGTTGTTTAAATGACACCCAGATACTAGTTTTAGTTTCAGTTTGCTTTGGTAACTCACTATTGTTCATTACTTGGTACTAGTTTTAGTTGATTGTGTTTTTTTAAGACTAAACAAATGACACCCAGATATTACTTGTGTGTATGAGATAGCTTGAGTTGACTCTGGTCATTATTGGTACTTGAATTATAGGTTAGGCTTGTATAGCCTTGAAGGGTGTGTGCTAGCTAGTATTGGGATACCAATAGCGATAAAGTAAAGGGTACCTTGGTAGGTCATGACTAGAAATAGGATATTTGACTTAGATTTGACCTTGTTTGACCAAGGTTGACTATTTGACCTAGTTTGACCTTGTTTGACTTAGCTTGACCTTGTTTGACTTAGTACAACTTAGTTTGACCTAGTTTGACCTTGTTTGACTTTGTTTGACTTTGTTTGACTTAGCTTGACCTTGTTTGACTTAGTACAACCTAGTTTGACCTAGATTGCATATCATTGTTATTAGTAACTGTCCGCTACTAATGTGTGTCCCATAATAAGACATAATATACGAATTTGTGCCTGTTGGATAATGTGTGTCCATCTTTATAGAATTATTTCCAAATGGATATGAATTACTACTTGCGGAATCGTTCATGGATGTACAATCGTCGTCCTGATGATATGTGTGGTGTGCGGGATGAATACATAGCGGGAGTAGAGCAGTTCCTGCAGTTTGCTAAGGCGTTCCCTCAGTACATGGACGACACCAAATTAAGTGTCCGTGTGTGAAATGTCATAACGTGAAATATTATCCATAAGTGGAAGTGACATATCATTTGTACTCGAGGGGTTTCACGCCTAATTACTATCAGTGGACCGCACACGGAGAACTTGTGTCTTTAGCATCAGAGCCGGAGCCTTATGTTGAGCCGTATATGCATGCGGGACCTAATTTTGTTTCAGATAATCATGCATACGACGAGGGTGCGTGAACATGGTTTTGACGCTGCGGGGCCTAGTTTCGTTCATGATGCACCTGAGGAGGCACCGAACGCCGATGCTGCACAGTTCATGGAGTTGTTGGAGAATGCAAGGACTCCATTGTATCCTGGTTGTGAGGATCATTCACCGTTGGAGGTGGTTACAAGACTGTTGAGCATTAAGTCAGATTTTACATGTCGCAAGAATGCTACAACCGAGTGTTGGAGTTGATTATAGAGATCTTGCCGGCGGGTGCTAAGTTGCCTAAAGACTTCTACCGGTCTAAGAGGATGGTGAGATCGCTCTGGATGGGATACGAGAAAATCGATTCCTGTCGCAATGGGTGCATGCTGTACTACAAAGACGACAAGGACGCAGATGTGTGCAGATTTTGTGGTGCTGATCGCTATAAGACAACTAGTACAGGAAGGTCTACCGGTGCAAGAAGACCGACCGATTCAATGCACTACTTGCCTTTAACGCCGCGGTTGCAAAGATTATTTATGGTGAAAGAGACGGCCGAAAATATGAGTTGGCACATGCGAGAACAGATTGAAGGAGTGTTGGATCACCCATCCGATGGAGAAGCGTGGAAGCACTTTGATCGAGTGTATCCAGATTTTGCTTCAGATCGCGAAATGTCAGGTTGGGACTATCTTCTGACGGTTTTACTCCTTTTGGTCTTTCGGGATCCCAGTATTCGTGCTGGCCTGTGATTGTCACTCCGTATACCTACCGCCTTGGATGTGCATGAAGACTCAGTACATGTTTCTAACCGTTATAATTCCTGGTCCGAACAATCCCAAGAGGAACATTGACGTGTACTTACAGCCTTTGATAGATGAGTTGAATCAGTTATGGGAAGTAGGCGCTAACACGTACGATGTTTCCAGGAAGCAGAATTTTCAGATGAAGGCAACCCTTATGTGGACCATCAACGACTTTCCGGCCTATGGAATGTTATCTGGATGGAGCACTCATGGCCGTCTCTCATGTCCGTATTGCATGGACCGTAGTAAGGCTTTCGCTTGAAACACGGCAGAAAACCGTGCTTCTTTGATTGTCATCGGCAATTTCTGCCAAAAGATCATCCGTTCAGAAGGAACAGGAATGCTTTCCGTGCCGGCGTTGTAGAGAAGGGTGATCCACCGCCAAGGTGGTACGGAGCCACGATATGGGAGGAGGTTAAAGATTTTCCAAGTGCTATAGAAGATCCTACAACTGGGTACAAGTGCGATGGATTTGGTAGAGTTCATAACTGGACAAAGAGGAGCATATTCTGGGATCTGCCATACTGGAGTACCAATCTGATCAGACATAATCTTCAGTCATCATATTGAGAAGAATGTGTTTGATAACATAATTAATACTGTGATGGACGTAAAGGGAAAAACGAAAGACAATCCCAAGGCCAGGTTGGACTTAGAAGAAATATGCAAACGCCCTGCGTTGCATTTGATACAGCAGAATGGAAAACAGTTCCTGCCGAAGTCAATTTTCTCGCTGGACAAGGAGGATAAAGTGAGACTTTGTCGGTGGATCCAGGGCCTAAAATTTCCAGACGGATATGTGTCAAATCTGAGAAGATGTGTCGATCCGAAGGAAAACAAATTGACGGGTATGAAGAGCCACGATTGTCACGTATTCATGGAGAGGTTAATTCCGATTGCATTTCGGGAATTCTTACCGCAGGCAGTTTGGGATCCATTGACGGAGCTTAGCATATTCTTCAGGATCTTTGTTCTAAGAAATTGCTCGTTGATCGTCTAGAAAAGCAAGAGAAGGACATTGCGGTAACACTATGCAAGCTAGAGAGGTGTTTCCTCCTGGATTCTTCGACTCTATGGAGCATTTGCCGATTCATCTATCCTATGAGGCACGTGTTGGTGGACCCGTCGAATATCGATGGATGTACCGTTCGAGCGACATTTGAATCACCTAAAAAGAAAGGTGAAAAATAAGGCACGGGTCGAGGGTTCTATTTGTGAAGCCTATGTTCTCGAGGAGATTAAACTTTTGTTCGATGTATTTCAAGCCTCATGTTGCAACTAATAGAACGAGAGCTTCCAGAAACGACGGGAGATCATGAAAGTAATGATACAATACTGAAGGTATTCAATGCTCCAGGAAAGCCATCGGGTAAGATGAAAAAGAGATATCTGAACGATGATGAGCTAAGGGCTGCTCAGGTGTATGTATTACTCAACTGCGACGAGGAGGAAGTAGAGAAACTGGAGGGTAAGTAATTAATACGTCTATATTATTTTAATAGTGTTAATTATTATACTATTACATTAATTGAACGATATTGTTTTCAGCATATTTAATGATGATGTGAGGTCGGGTAGGCACACATAACAGAAGAAGAACTAGAACAAGAAATGAGGGTTATTTTCCATCATGGTTGAGTGCATATGTAAGACTTGAGAACTCTGTAATTACCTTTTTGTATATGCACTTGATTGAGAATGAGCTTAATTGCTTCTTTCGTGGTATTTAGGTCGATCGTCCATACGCAAGACTTGAGAATGAGTCTATTAGAACGCTAGCCAAGGGACCAATTTATGCTGCAAAAATATGGCCAAGCTACTGTGTTAATGGGTTTAGGTTCAAGTCAACAACTTGCCCGATCAGAGACAACTTTGTGGATCTCGATTCCACCAAAAACAGCTGTTTGTGTATCAGATCTTCGAACTACAAAGATGTTGATGCGGGCAACGATTTCTATGGCGTGTTACGGGAGATCGTGGAGCACATATAGTTATGGAATAGAGCCTGCTAAGATTGTGTTATTCAGGTGTGATTGGTTCGATCCGATTGAAGGTCAAGGTTGGAAAGTAGACAAGCACGGTCTTGTTGATATAAACTATCGGCGTCGATATCAAGCCTATGAACCATTTGTCCTATCAAGTCAGGCTCAGCTCGTGTACTTCACAAGTTATCCTAAACGGGGAACAACAACAAGGTCGGACTGGTGGGCAGTATGCAAGACCAAAGCTAGAAATACCTTTGAGGTTGACGATATAGCTTATCAACATGATGAACTACCTCTTGTAACAAATATTATAGAAGTGGACACGACGAAGTTCCCTATTACACATCTAATTGTGTAGAAGAAGTAGAATTATCTGAAGAGGAAGATGCAGATGAAAGTGAAGATGTAGAGGAGGAAGAAGAAGAGAGAGAAGAAGAAGAAGAGAAGAAGAAGAAGAAGAAGAAGAGAAGAAGAAGTAGATGAGCTAAACGAACTAGATGAATTTTAGAAGAGGATTAAATCTGTACGTTTGTTTATCATCATATTGACACTTTAGTGACACTTCTATCATAAATCTGTGACACTTCAGTGACACTTTATTGACACTTTTATTGACATTCAGTGACACTTTTTGACTATGATATTTTTTAAAAATTGTGATGTCTATCATATAAATATGTTTTTTTGTATTGTCATATGTTTTATTGTCAGGTATGACTAGACCATCTGGACGACGCAGAGGATATATATTAGGCAGCCCATCAGCCTCGGGCTGGGGATGGAGAGGGCAGTTCGCACCCTCATCCTCATCTCCGAGTACGCCAGTGTACCGTTCTGTTCCCGGTCCATTACCGGGACAGGGCAGTTCTAGCAGGTTGGCGACTCCTCCCTCGTCGTCCAGCCTTCCTGATCCTGCGTCCAGCATCCCTGGATCCCCCGTCCAGCATTCCTACTATCGACGGCTCTATGGAGGGAGCCCACGCCGATCATAGAGGACGCGATCAGACTGATCCTGCCCAGGCAGGAGGTGAGAGCGACCCTCCATGCGCCCCCGGGCGAGACGCGTATGAAGATTTGGACGGACGGGCCTATGAAGTAAGTTAATTAATTATTATATATTTCTCAAATAATTATATGTACATATATATCATGAAAAATTATTATTGTATAGATATCGGCCTTCTGCAGTACAGAGACAGCTGGGGACATTTGTGAGGCAGAACTATGGTGGGCCTTGGCTCAACTACTCAGATGCTCCCGCAGATAGGAAGGCCTTTTGGTTCGCCCACTTCAAGGTAAAAAATTTGTTTATTTTAAATTTTAATAATCATTTGTGTATATTATACAACTTTTGTATTTTACTTCTTGTAGAGGACCTATTTCTATCCACCACACGGGACGGCGAGGATCGAGGGCCAATTTTCTGCCGTCATAGCCAAGCTCATCCGTGATGCGATCGACGACCAGAAGCATCGTGATCGCTCGGACAGCCGATCCAGGGTTGGATTACGCCAGAGCAGTGGACTGCGATGAAGGCTAGATTCAGCGAGCCCAAGTACCAGGAGCGGTCTGAGAAGGCCAAGGTGGCACGGTCGAGCGCCGGTAAGTGGTATGGTGGCTCCATTCCGATGACGGAGCATTTTCGTCGTCTGGTACGTTTCCTATGACGGACATTAATTTATATATAGTTCGATATAATATTTACTAATAATAGATAATATATTTTAACAGGTAAAGAAGAGTGAGGACCCGAACATGGTGACCGTCTTCCTGGTCACCCATCGGAGGGCTGGGGACTTCATTGACGAGAGGGCAACGCAGGCATATGTACGTTCTATTCTTTATATTAACTGACTATAATTAGAAAACAGAAAAATAGATATCAATATAGACTTTAGTAAACACTTACACGTTAGCAAACATGTTCTAGGCCGAGTTTGTTCGGCTACAGAAGGAGGCGGCTGATGCTGCTGCTGCTAGTGCACAAGCAGAGGGAGGGGCTGGTACTTCCTCCCAGCCGCCTGCAAAGCCATCCGGACGAGCTCTGGATGACCGCCGTTGGCGGTCTTCAGAAGGGTACGTACTACAGTACGGGATCCTACGACGCGTATTTGGCTTCGGAGTCATCCCGGGCCCCCTCTGTCAGTACGCAGTCTCGGCTACGCAGGCGTCGTCACAAGCTGAGGATGTTCGTCGTCAGATCGAGGAGCTGTGTCGCGAGTTGCAGCAGCAGATTTCTGATGTGGTCGAGCGACGATCCGACCCTCCGATCGTCATCGGACGATTTGATGCGGTCGAGCGCAGTATACAGGACCTGATGAGTCTGCATCAGGCTGCAGCTGCCTAACTTGCAGAGGCTCACCGAGTCTACGCGCACAGAGCATAGACAGGTCGAGCTGGAGGGATCACAGAGGAGCCTATCTGCCTCACTCGCTCAGTATACTGAGAAGGTGGTGAGTACCCTTGCTGCGCATGGTGAGCGACTGCGAGAGCTGGAGCAGGTACGTCCTCCGGGTCCATCGACGGCACGACTCCAGATACTGCACTGCCTCCGGCGCCGACTCCAGACATTGTACTGCTCCTACTGCCCCTACGGTACAGCTCACCCAGGAGCAGTATGACTACATTCTATCCCAGTTGCGCGACAGGGGTCCGTAGTGATTTTATTAGTTTTTTATGACTGTATGTATTGGCCCTATGGGCAAATTGTTTATTCATACACTGTTGTTTATACACTTGGTAGGAGACTTTTTATCATCTTTCATTTTTATTTGACTCTATTGGATGTTTGTGAGGATGTGTGTCTGTGATATTTACTTTGCACTGCCTCCTATTTTTATTGTGATATTTACTTTGTGATATCTGCGACGGGATGACAAATATACCTACGCTGGGTTATAAGCGATGATCTGATATACAAAGGAGGTGCTGCCAAAATTTTAAAAAAAATATTGTGTATTTTTGTTATGTGTGTCTGTGTTACAGTGAATGTGAAATGCAGTGTTCGGAACCATCGACAGTTTGATTACTGTTGTATGTTTTATCTTGGATAGAAATAGCAACAGTTCAGGGTGCACTTCTGAGAGCTTCATTTTCACGTCCTTCACTTTCTCGGACGTCGTAAAGGTTCCCGAGAAGGTGAAGGACGTGAAGAGGAAGCTCTGAGAAGTGCACCATGAACTGTTGCTCTTTCTATCCAAGATAAAACATAGAACAGTAAGCGAAACTGTCGATGGTTCGAACACTGCACTTCACACACACTGTAAACATAGAAAAATAGCATAACAAAAATATCAATTATATTTTTTAAAATTTTTTTTAACATTAGCGACGTATAGCGACGTTCTGCGACGTACTGCGACGGCAAATAGACGTCGCTATACGTCGCTAACTAGCGACGTTACGTCGCTCGACGTCGCTAATATACGTCGCTAAGTTGCCCACGTGGCCACGTGGATGCCATGCCTCGTCATCATTTATAAACTTTTGAAGCGTCGCTAGTGGTCGCTTTACGTCGCAATGTTGGCGACGTACTGATACGTCGCTCTCTGTCGCTCATTTGGCGACGTCTAGCGACAATGGACGTCGCGTAGCGACGTTCGGCGACGAAAGTATCATCTGCGACTTGCCTATAAGCGACGTACGTTTTCGTCGCTAAATACGTCACAAATCATTTTAGTGACGTATTTTCTGTATTTAGCGACGTCTCCTGACGTCGCTAATCTGGGTTATTTTAGTAGTGGATTCCTTTGTTTATAAGCTGCAATATGGGGGTCGGGCTCGGGTTCTTTGAGTTTACTGCTCGGTTTAGTTTCTCAGGGTCGGGTGGGAATATGTAGAGCTCGGCTGTGGGCTTTGTAAGGTTCGGTTTGGCTGCTACTGGGATGGGCACGTGGGCCTGGGTAAGAATTTAATTAAAAGGGGAGGTCTTGCTAGTAGCCTAGAACAGGAACGCTCATTAATGACGGACCTATCTCAGAAGCTGTTTGCCTAGCCTTTTGCTTAGCCAGTACACAAAATCAACAGACAAAAGATCTATGACCCAAATACAGTCCCAAATAATACATCATATGAATATGGAATATATGCATCACAAACATATTATTGAAATGATGTCAAGGGGCTTAGCAAGATGGTAGAGCTGCTAATTCGTTTTCTTTTTTCTTTCTTATTCATTTCTTATTACTATTTATTATAACTAATGTATATATATATTATATAATATATAATATAATATATATATAATATAATATATATAATATATTTATATATACAAAATATTGTACACATATTTATTATATATACACCTACATACATTATTTATATACATTTATACATACATATACGCACATATTCATATATATATATATATATTATATATATAGATATATATATATATATATATATATATATATTATATTATTATATTTAATATTCAATCAATATCAGTAAATTGATATTAGATATATATATATATATATATATATATATATATATATATATATATATATATATATATATATATATATATATATATATATATAACAATTAATTAGAAAATAATTTATTTATAAAGACTATATTCACATACTGAATACTACTATGTACACAAGCTTACATATAGCCTAAAAATGCCAAAATCTAAAATAACATTTAAGAAAATACTCTTCATATTTTAATATCAATAACACTTATATATAACAATTATAGGGAAAATATTTGTTAGTACCTTAAAATAAATACGAATTATATATATAAAATAAATATGCCCCCTACAAGAACGTCTCTGGTCGCACTACCTGTCACACGGATTTGGGTTTGGCTCGGGTCAAGTCTGACTAGTTTAGTACAACCGGTTCTCCCAAAATCATTAATCTAATTATCTAATTAATTATTCATAAATCATAAAATCACCATTAAAATCCAATAAATAATAAAATAAAATATTTTCAGTATTTTCGGGAAGGGGAGCTACAAATCTACCCCCTTAAAAATAATTTCGTCCTCAAAATCTAATCCATAACTATTCTTTAAGATTCAATAAGAAGTCTACCTGAACCTTAATCTCTTAAATTTTAATTCCTCCAAAATAGTTTGTATTCTTCTCCTAGCCATATAGCCTCCAGGACTTCTACCCACCTTTGGTCACACTACTCCTCAAACAAATCTTAAAATCTCTAACTGGTTGCTAACAACCTACCAACAAATATCTAGGCATAAGGTATCTATAATCTCTCGTATCCATCAAGCAACCCAAATTTATAAGCAGTAAATTACACAAGTAGCTAAAAATATTGATAAATTCTAATAAGCATGACCATTCGTCGCTTTGCAATAGAAAGGATAAGAAGATAAGGAAGAACAATCATGAGCAATTATGAAGTTTAAAGAGCGGTAGAGAATATACAATAATACAGATAGAAAGAGTATTTATGAACCTAGTCTTATTCGCTAGATTGAGCTACTCTAGTCCAGTCACTTGCTACATCGAAGAACCCTTCGCTCTTAGAGGGCTTGCAATCCATGCAATACAAAAAATTTATTCCCGAAATTCTAAACAAGGTTTCACAATAGAATGAAATTTGAGAAATCAAGGTTGTAATCTTTTTCGTGGTTATTTAAACACACGAGCAAAGATTATGAATGCAATACAAGAGAGTATCGCGACTTCCAAATAGATGGGATAAAGTTTACGAATGGATTCACATTCTAAGGGATGGAGATTGCATAATAGATACATGGGCCGATTTTAAATAGTTCGATTTTATAGACCAACTATGGGGGTTTGTCCGGAGGGGTTTTACTGGGCCTTAATGGGTTTCCTATTTTGGATATCACTCGTTGGTTGGATAAACCTTGGATCTCAATCTATATAGACTGAACAAGATCGAAGATAAAATTTCTACTAGGTTAGGGTACCCTAGATTAGTTTTTCACTCAAGTGGTTGGGCTAGTTGTCAGTCAGGTTGGTTAGCTAGGCCCACAAGCCCAAAATACGCATTTAGTGACTTTTGTGTTTAAGTAGAACTTGAGGCCTCGGTTGGGTGGCACACTAGTGGTATGTGCGTAGTGGGCTTCGAGTAGACCACAACCATATATTGGGTCGAAGGAATTGAGTCAAGGTTGAGGCTCTAGTGGAAGTCGGAAGTATACCGGTATTATGGTAAGGGTTAACTAGTCCTCTGACATGGAAGTCGTACCTCAAAAATAGAGTACAAAGGGAGGGTTTGAGTGGGACATGACATACCTAGATGAAGGTGGACTCATCTAGATCTTGCATATAAAATTGTTGGAAGATAACGGCTGGTCTCGTGCTCTGAATTTTTATGACACGGCCGGGGGCACAAAATGATCTAAATGGAAAGGGGAGTCCATGGGCACTAATTATCATCCTAATAGAAATTATTTCGATCAATCATTAATCTTCATATATCCCAAAATTTTAGTCCTTACAATCTACCCACCTTAGAAGCTAGGATATGGTTTTAGGAATAATGAGGTTAGAAGTATTCCAAAGTCCGGATACTGTACCTCGACTCTTGTTAATAAAGAATGAGGCACGGCATAACGGAATACGGTAGATATAAGTCAAGTGAAGGATCTTTCCTCAATAAATGGAAAATGAGTGTGTCAATGACACATGGTCGATAAAATAGAATGATCTATCCGTCCATAGTGTACA
>JANAVB010033198.1:0-33550 GCA_029216955.1 Iris pallida | reverse complement strand
AGTAATATTATATAATATAATAAATAAATAAATAAATAAAAAAATAAATAAATAAATAAATAAATATATATATATATATATATATATATATATATATATATATATATATATATATATATATAATGGAGGCGGATGTGCTCTGGGTAGGCGACCCTCCTGTGAGGGTAGATGCCTCTGGGCCCCCTCCCACCATCAAGATCTCGACGGAGCAGCTTCGCCCTGCGGCGAAGCATGCGGTCCCCTGTGGCATTCGTTGGTTGGCCGCGATGGCTAGCGCCCTTCATCCATGGATGAGGATGTGCTCCTCCTCACTGATGTTGTGTCACTTTTCCCGCTTTTCTGGAGTAAGGATGCTCTGACTCTCTCTGCTCTCGCAGCGAAGGCGTCCTCTCCTCCCCTAGCGACTTCATCTTTTCTTGCTGCTTCTGGCTCGCCGCCGGATAACATCAACGACGACGTCTCTCTGCTATCTCTTGACGTGCAACGTCCTCTGGTAGCCCTCAACTTTCTACCTCCGGCCACCTAGCCCCAGGCGCTCCCCTTGCATGGGATTTATCTAGCGGACACCCACGCGGCTCCACTCTCCTACGGTCCTTTACACATTGCGGTCTCTGTTGGGATGACAGCTGTATGGGACTCCCGAGTAGAGAAGTGTGGGGGACTCCCGCAATGTGCAGTTTCAAATTCGAATTTAAAGTTAAGCCTCCCTGCGCTTGGGGTTGGCGCTGGCTGTTTAGCGCCAGTTGTGGCACGTGCGCTCTCTGATTCTTCAGTGGTGTGTGAGCCACACATTGAGCCCTTCAGCTATGCCAACTTTCGGTTGACCGTGCCATCTGGAGTCCTATTTGGCGCCATAGGGAACGCAGCCCCCTTGGGCTCTGTTCGCCAGCTCAAGGGGCCGAATGCTCTTGAGCCCTCCCCTTTGGGTTGCACAAGGGTAGGACCTCCTCTGATGGGAGCAACTTCCCCCGATTTGGCGCAGGGGTGGGCCCCCTTATTTCGGTCGCCACTTCTATTGTGCCATTCTCTTCTGAGGATGCCTCTTTGGCGCCTATTCGCGATGGTGCTGCCTCGGAGCCTTCGTATCCTACTACCCTCTCTCATACGCTTTCTGGAAGCCTAGGCGCAAGCACCCACGTGCCTCCCGCCCCTGCGCCATTCGTTGTTGCGGATGTCGTTCCCTCATCCTGCCCCTCGGTTGGCGTCGGAAGCACCCCTCCCCCGCCCGGAGCACCTTTGTATCCCACCGCGCCTACTTCTGGGAATGCTCCCATCCTCGCGCCACCCGCTGCCCCGGATGCTTTGGCGTACCACTTGTCAGCACGAAATGCAGGGGCAGCCCACCCAGTCAACCCGACTTCCTCTATGCCCCCTGCTCAACCCCCCACTTTGTCATATGTCGAGAAGCTCAAGCCGGATCGTGCAGCTAAACACTTCCCTCCTATAGCGGAGATTGAGCTCCCGGACATCAAATACTCCTCCTCCCAGAGAGTCAAGACATCTTGGTTCCCTTCTCCACCGATGAAATTTCCTCATTAGTAGTTACCTTCTACCAGACATTCGTCCTTAAATTCTCTAACAGGTGCCCGAAGCTCTCCAGGGCCCAGGAAGTGATCGCCGGCTGGGGTCTCACATCCGGCCACAGAGTTGCACCTATGGACTCCAAATATATGTTTTTACATCTTTCCTCTAAGAGCGACTACAAGAGGGTCTGGACCAGAGGCACAGGAAGGATCGATGCACACAGCATAAAAATCGTGAAATGGTCCCCAGATTTCAACACTAAAGAATACTCGGCGACCATCTCCGCCTGGGTCACCCTCCCTAATCGACCGCTCATATGCTTTGCCCCAGCTGCTTTGAAGAGAATTGCCAACTCATTCGGAATATTTGTGGCTACGATCGAAGCAACTCTTAACCATTCTAGAGGAAATTATGCCAAAATTTGTATAGAACTAGATTTGTCGAAGGATCTGCTAAATCACATCCAGATAGCGCTCGGCAATAAGATGCACACTCAGTAAATTATTTACGACAACAATGTTAGCTTCTGCAAGCACTGCCATATGAGAGGTCACCCCACAGCATACTGCTTCAGGACGAACCCAGAACTGAAGAAGAAAGTTACCCGCAAGGCAGCCTCCATCCAACTGTCAAATCAAACCCACCAACGCCCAATCCTTCCTCCACCTAACTCCCATATTTGTTTTGAAGCCAGTGCGGAACACTCCCGCCATCAATCTCCTGCTTCCTCGGGCAGAGCCATTGTACCCCTTAATCCCACAACCATCAACCTTACCAACAAATTTGACATCCTCATTTCAGTCCCACAAGACGCCTCACCGGAGACACCCACCACTGAAGACTCCATTTGGGAGGTAGAAGTGGCCCACCAGTCTCAGGAGAACTTGGCTTCTTTTGATGACGTGGTAGAAGAAGAAGCGGTATATGTTGATTCTACCGGCGGAGCTAAAGAGGAGGCAGATGAAGAGGTTGAAGATGTTGCTTTGGACGAAGATGTTGAGGGAGATCATCACTGAAGCCCCCCCTGTCACGACCCACACCCTAGAGTTAGGGCACGAGAACGTAACAACGCCCAGCCTACGCCGCAGTGTCGGCGGTAGAAACGCTGTCCTAGGTCTCAATGCATCTAACTGTATAAGACTAAACAGTTTATACTCCCCGAATGTGGGTGACATAGCAGAATGTAAACTCAATCACATCTAAGGTAGAGCATAAAGGAAGATAGATAAAACATGAAATCGAAAAGAGATACAACAGATAGAAGTCTAAGTGTCTAAGATACAAACTCAGAATACATCTTAAAACCCAAATACAGTAATCCATAAATACAACTCAAGATGACTGAAAATAAACTATAAGCAAAAACCCTAGCTATCTATGCAACCTCTACTGTCTCCTCTAGGCTAGCAGGCAACCTCCAGGCTATCTGTAAAATTATCAACAGGTCCAGTCAGGACAGGAGCGAGCACAAAACATCTCACGCAGTTCATATCGAGTTAGGAAATATAAAGCATGCAATAGAGTAAAGTACATGAAACGCTGAAAGAAGAAGATATATGAAAACAGTAGAGATTTGATAACAGGAAATATCTAAATATGATAAGTAAGAACTGTAAGGAACATGTGATTTTAGAGCACAATATGGTTATGTAAACGGGTTAGGTTATACAATAAAATGGGACTCCTTTGCACGTGGGTGTACAATGGACATATACAATTTCTTATACAATACGATTGATCACATAACCATTTCTACTCCCCCTCCCCAATCAATACACAAGGATCCAATTCAGTTACGTTACCTTATACAATGGCTTATACAATGGCTCAATGTGATACTGAGAGTACAATATGCACAATGAGTGTACAATGATAAGGGTATTCAATAAATACAATATGTAAGTGAAACGCACATCACAATTTGTACTTAGTGAATACAAGGAGATAACATCTCAGAAGAAGATCCATATAGTAACAATCCGTGATAAAGATCGTGTCAGCATCAAGTACAGTAATCTAGAGCAAGAATGTAAATCCATACAAGTATGAAACGGTCAGAGAATGTACTCGCCTGATATCTGAATGTCCAAGGTAAAGATACTTTCCGAGGAGAGGTGTCTGGCTCCTAATTAGAACAGCACAAGTCACAACATGTCCAGAAGGGTAATATAAAGCACTACAATGCATTCTACATGAATCTAGGTCAAACTAGGCCAAAGTTAACCCTTGGTCAACTCTGGTCAACTGCACTAGTCAACTAGGTCAAACTAGGTCATGTCCTAACCCAACAAGTCTTACTAGGCCTAACCAAGACTATCCTAGCAAGCACACATCAATACAAGGCTATACAAGCCAATATACACCCAACTCTATATAGCATGCAACTATTCAATACTCAAATAGGCAAGAATTCACATTGGATATACACTAGATAATCTATTACTTTAAGCTATATATGTCTACACATATATACACATGCATATATTGGTATTCAACATTAGGTCTATAATCATGGCATTTCAAATGGTTATATAAACTTATATATTACAACACAATATGCTAACATATATATAATATACATACATAGCTAAGTTAACTATATTCATAAATACTTATTTAAGAGGCTATGTGTGTGTATATGAACATGGCAAAGGGGCAAGTGAGGGTTAAATGGGCATACATAGTGTATATATATCAAAGAGTGTCAAAGTGTAAGTGAACAATGTGTCAAGTGTGATAGTGTCAACATAGTGTAAGGGGGTACATGAGGTAATATAGGATTTGTGTTAACATAGAACATTACATCTCATTAACTTGTATATTTCATACATTACATCTATTATTACATTACATTCATGCTTGCATTCATTCATCATTCATTTATTCTCTTGCACTACTATATGTACCATACATTACATACTATGGAACCTACATATTCATTACAAGCCATACTTATACATGCTTACATTAGATAGAATACTTACACCTCGTACATCATTTATTTAACCACTTACTCATGCTTGTATTCT
This sequence comes from Iris pallida, assembly GCA_029216955.1. NCBI lineage: Eukaryota > Viridiplantae > Streptophyta > Magnoliopsida > Asparagales > Iridaceae > Iris > Iris pallida. The sequence goes on along the minus strand of JANAVB010033198.1, from coordinate 28,997 downwards.
CTATTTAGTTACAAAATGTATATACATTAACATGGGTTAAAATCAAATAGAATATTATATTACACACAAGGGTGCACAAAATGCATATGCCGAATAGTAACTCCTACTAATAATCAATACTGTACCATCTCAGTATGAATTAAAATTTAGGATTAAAGTATATTATAGATCTATGTGTTAGCTTTCCGAAACTTCAAACGGATCGCATTTTCGTTTCCGAAAACTCCCGAAATCGCGAAAACACCGAGAACGCGTTTGTCTTTCGTACAGCTGACACTCAAATAATTCTCTAGAAAGTTACAGAAAGAATTAGGCCTATTAATATATGTTTTTGGAAAGCTAACTTCAATACGCTTCTTTTAAAAAAAATGGGAGATTAAATCGAGCTTTGAGCTAGAAGTTATGACATTTCTAAGTTAGGACTAAAATTAAAAACGTGGATAAAAATCATGACGGATTTAGATAGTTTGAGCCAAAAGAATACACAATATATATCCTAATTATCCATGACAATAATAGCAATAATAATATGAGGAACCACACTCACAAACTTGATTATATAATCATCATGAACCATTTATTACATATATAAATATAGATACACTCTCATTACAATATATATATATATATAAATCTATATATGTAACATGAACACATCCACAACACAAAGGACACTCCTATGACCTCCAAATGGACACAAAATGGACACAAATGGAGATACAACCATGGGGGTCATTTCTATGGGTTCAAAATAGACCTATATGTATGAGAAAATAAAAAGGAGAAGGGATTTATACCTCCCGGTAGATCGAATCGAAGAAAAACCTTCCCGGAGCGACACCGACACGTAGAGATTCTAAAAGGACACGAACGAGCTCCGAATCCTTCCAAACTTGGGTAGCTTTCTCCTTGGCTAGAATGGAGAAGGAAGGAAGAAGATTTGGTGGTGAAATGGAAGGATTTGGTAGAGAAATTGCTAGGGATTGCTCTCTAGGAATTTGGGGAAGAACAAGAGAGAGAAAAATAGATGGATAATGACAAATGGGAGGCTCAACCCTATCCTTATTGTGGCTGGCCATAAAGTTGGTTTTGTCCTATTAGGAAAAGTCTAAAAGCTCCTACTAACCTATTCTATGAGTATTAGGAAAGGGCTAATTGGTTGGGGCTAAATTAGTCATTCTAAAGTCTCTAATCACACTAACCTTATCCATAATAATTAGTCTAACCTCTTACTAAAATATTTCTATCATGTGGACTAAAATTAATATCATGTGGGCCATGCCTAACTAGTGTGTGGGTCCCACTAGAGTCAAACTACCCCCGGGTCCCCGTTTCAAGTCGGATTGAGTTGAAATTCGAACCCGACTCAAATAACCCCAAAACAATATCATAAATAATAAAATAATATCAAAATAATTCAAAGAGGTCAAATGCAAAAAATATCCTTAGGCCAAAAATGACATTAAAATATTATAATCACATGGTTAGGCTCTAGGTCAAACAGTCTCTAGGGTTTCACTAGCAAAACGTCAAAACCACAAGTCATTGATTTAAATAATTTTAAAATAATTTAAAATCACCAAAAATCATATCATGAATTAAATATCATTATTAAAATAATTATAAACACGAAATTTCAAAATTACTCTCAATTGGAAAACTGGGTGCTACACCCCCCCGGGTTGGCTCTCCGCTAGAACAACAGTAACGATAGGCACATCGGCTGTCTTAGTTGAGATCAGGGATTCTCCGCCTTATCTGTAGGACTATTTCGAGCAGATTGTTGCGGACAGCTCTCCGGAGGAGGCAGTCAAAGAATATGCCGTTATTAGATCACTGGTCGAGCAACCGGGCTACATAACATCGATATCGGCCAGAATGTTGGAGGTAGAATAGGCTATCGACGCTGCTCAAGGCATACAGAACAAAGAGCACTCCAACCAAAAGTCTTACCTAGCATCCAAACTCGAGGAGGTAATGGTGTCGACGTCGCCTCGGTACTTACGCTCCAAATGTGGTCGATGCAAGATTCTACCGGCCAACCGTCTGAGGCCCCCGTAGCTTTTATCTCGTGGGGAGGGTCTGGTGTTCTCCCCAGCTCGTCTTGACTGGACTCTAGCTTCGAGACTTGGCCCAACCTATTTTCTTTCTCCCATTTTGTGTCCCTTGGGTTAGTCCCGGCTTGGCTACCAGTTTTGTCGGTGTGGATTTTTCTCAACACTAGCTTTTTTGTGCTTTTCCTAGTCTTTTTCGGCCAGGAGTCCTCCCGTGGCAGATTTTTTGTAGGTCGCTCGTGCTATTTTCCGGCGCCATCTTTCTCTGCTTTTAATAAACTATGTCGTTCTCAAATATATATATATGAGTTATACAAAATCTCAGCTCTCCTCAGCTTTGTGGAGCATTCCCCCCTCAGCTTTGTAGGTCGCTCGTGCTATCTCCCGGCGCCATCTTTCTCTGCTTTTAATAAACTGTGTCATTCTCAAATATATATATATGAGTTATGCAAAATCTTGGCTCTCCTCAGCTTTGCAGAGCATTCCCCCCTTCTTTGGTCTTCCTCCCGTGCCTCCGGTCCTCCTGCCATGTCGGCCTCCCGCCGTCATCGGGCGGGCAGGGTGCCGTCCCTGCTCCAGTCGCGGCTTTCCCCCTTACCCGCTTCTCCCTTTCCCCCGTCTCCCTCTTCCTTCCGCTCCTCCACCCCATCTTCATCTTCCTTCCTCGCCATCCCCCCCGTTCACCTCCTAGCCCCTGTATCTGGCAGCCGCCCTCCCTAGCGGAGTCGGACCCTCCGTGCCCCCCCTCTCGGGCTGTTCGTCGGCTCTCAGTCGGTGCCCTAGCCTCCGACGGCCCTCCTGTTGGTCGGTCGCGGGGCCAATGCCGTCGGCGCCCCGTCGGCTACTCCATTCTCCGTTGTTGGCTAGCATTGCGTGGCTCTCTGCCGCTTCTCTGGTTGACGCAGTGGTCCTCGGCCGCCTTGGCGTTCCCCTGTGTTCGCCTCCCTCCCGTCCCTCAGGGGGGTGCGCTTGTCCTTTCCCGCTCCCCTATCTGGATCATGTTTCGAATTTAAATTAGACTTTTTCCCTCTCTTCACTTGCATCTCCCCCTGCTTACTGGCACCGCAGTTACCGCTTGGCACAGCCCTGTAGGTGGCGCAGGTTTCTTCGTCCCCCCGTCCCCTCCCCTTGTGCCGTTCCCTCCCCCCTTCCTCCCTTGTGCGGGTTGTTGATCTGTGCTCGTCAGCTTCGCTGATATCTGTTCCCACCCCCTCCGTGCCAGTTCCCCTAGCGCACCTCCTCTTGCCGTATATTCTTTCGCCTCGCGCACCCCAACTCTTCTTCCTAGTGTGCCCTCACGCACATCTTCCCTCCCTCCTCGTGCGTCCCAGCGCGCCGCTCTGGACCTTGCCCCAGCTGGCCAACCTTCCCTCGGGTCGTCGCTGGTGCCACCTGCTACTACTCACCCCCTTTCCTCCTCCGGCCCTCGCTCCTGCTCCCTCATTTGCGCCACTCGGCGTATCTATGTCAAAGAATTCAAAGCTCTCCTCGGCCTCTTCTGTGGTGGACTACTTTCCCTTAAGCTCGGTACAGCCGCCTCCGGCGCCCGCTCTATCCTCTCGTGGGACACCACCTCCCTCCCACCCCGCCTATGGTATCTTTCGCAGATAAGCTGCGTCCAGACAGGACGACTCTCCTTCAACCGACACTCTTCGATGTCGTCTTAGAGGAACTCGACCCCCTCCCCGACTGGCTCCCAGCTCATCACGGTATCATTGTCCGAATCAGAACTATCATTTTTATCGGCGATATTTCCGCACACCTTCGTCCTCAAAGTCTCCATTGGCTGCCCAAAATTGCCCCGGGCTCGGGAGACGATAACTAGCTGGGGCCTTACTACGGTATACAGGGTGGCCCTACTGGACCCGAAACATATTCTCCTACATCTATCATCTGAAACTGATCATACTAACGTATGGGCCAGCTGAGGCTCCGGCCGGATAGACAACCACCCTACAAAAATTGTCAAATGGTCAACGGATTTCAACACCAACATTGACTCTGCAGTCGTTTCGACATGGGTTACCCTCCCAAACCTACCTCTCATCTGCTTCGTCTCTGCAGCGCTGAAGCATTTTGCCAACTCCTTTGGCACGTTTGTGGCATTGGCAGAAGAAACTCGTAACCTCGCCAAGGCTAATTATGCTAAAATTTGTATAGAGGTCGACTTGAACAAGACCCCCCTAATCACATCCAAATAGCTCTCAACAACAAGACGCACACCGAACGAATCCTATATGACAACAACATCATATTTTGTGCCCACTGTCATATGAGAGGTCACCTAATCGAATACTGCTTCCGTGCCCACCTTGAGCTAAAGAAGAAACTGACACGCAAGGATGGTTCGCACCAACTGATCGGGGCAAGCAATCAATCCCCTATCTGTCCTCTCTCTAACTCCCACACAAGATTCAATAACAGCGAGGGAAAATCCAATTCTCAGAATCTCGCCCCCCCAGACCAGAGCAATCGTGCCGTTCCAAGACCCCATCCTTACCCTGTCCAACAAATTTGACTCACTTGCAACTGAAATCCAAGATGTTTCTCCGGAGACTGACTGCCCAGGCGGCACCCTTGGAGTTCCAGACTCTAGAGCGGTTACCGAGGACCTAGAAGCTCCAGTGTCATAGAGGAGGCTCTATTGGAGGACGTGGGTCCTTCGCACTCAAGGCCTAGCCAAACCCAGACATTAGAGTCTTCTATTAATCTTGATCCGGTATGCCAACCCCTCAGCAAGGCAGGCATACCGGTAGATACTTTGGCCAATTTGGGTCAAGGTCCAGTGAGCAGGATGCTACAGGCCAACGACGTTGGTTTCACCAGTAAGAATAGTTTTTCTTGAGCACTGGCAGAAATAGAGGGAGAGATTTACATACACCCGACAGAGAAACCAGTGAGCAAGGGCAAGACATCCAAAGCTCAATCATCGTTAAGGCCGCAGCCACCATCAAAAAATCCAACAAGAAAAGAAGCAAGGAGCTATCGGCCAACATTACTAAATCGACAACGAAACTCAACAAATCCCTCCTTACTTGCTACCCCAATGCTTAACATCCTCTCGTGGAATGTTAGGGGTCTTGCCAACAAACCCACCTTGAGAAGAATAATCAGTCTCAAGAAAACTCACAGGATTGACATCTTAGTGATTATTGAACCTAAAATTCCCCTAAACAAACTCAAGTCCATCCAGTTGCAATTAGGATTCTCCTCTGCTATCGCCGGCTATCATGATATTTGGATCCTGTTCGCGGTCGACGTGAAGTTTGGCATTATTTACGACTCGGGACAGACCCTATCATGTTGGCTGGAACACCCCAGGCTCCATTCCTATTCCCTCTTGTCGGCCGTTCATGGAAGCTGCGACATCCCCGAGCACAGGCAACTGTGGAAAGACTTGACGGAGACACATCTCAACTACAGCCGTCTCCCCTGGATGTGTGTTGGCGATTTCAATGTTGTCATCTGCAGAGAGAAGAAATCTGGAGGGCGACCCCCTCCTCCGTTAGCCATTCATGACTTCACCAGCTTTATTTTTAGCGCTCACCTATCTCCCCTCCAGTTCAACGGCAACTCCTTCACCTGGTGTAACATACAAAAAGGCGTTCGACGATAATACTCTCGCCTTGACCGTGCCCTCATCAACCCGAAGTGGTCGGATCTGGAGATCATTTCCACTCTCTCGTACCTCAATGTGACCGAGTCGGATCACTCCCCTCTCCTCATTGAGATTAGTAGCAAATCGAACAAGATCAAGAAAAGCTTCCGCTTTCTTGACCTCTGGAGCCACCACTCCTAGTTTCGAAACATCGTGGCTACCGCTTGGAGCAGTGTTGACACCCTTGACCCCCTTGTCCGTGTCACGAACAAGCTCAAATCAACCAAGAAATCCCTTATCGTGTGTAGTAAGGAAGCTTTTGGGGACATCTTTCATGCGGTCCGTACGGCTGAAGATGACGTCACCCGCGCGAAAGCTGTCTTCGCTATCGACAGATCTCCCACATCACGCACCTCCCTGAACCTTACCAGAGCATTGCTGAAATTCTGCCTGAAAGTGGAGATCGAATTCCGGAAACAGAAAGCTAGAGTGACCTGGGACAGTGAGGGTGATAGAAACACCAGCTATTTCCACTTTTGTGTCAAAGGACGCAGACATCAGCTCAACCTCTACCAAATAGCTGACAAGAACGGGCACATTATCAAATACCAACGGGTATCCATTCGGCTGCTGCTAATTTCTACTCCCATTTTTTCACCAATGGCATCATTACCAGGGACGATAAATTCCTAGCGGCGATCCCCTGCCTTATTGATGACAGAGACAACACTCAGCTGGAGCTCATCCCTTATGAAATTGAAGTCAGAGATGTCGTATGGGATCTAGACGAGCACATCGTTCCTGGACCTGATGGCTTCACTGTTGTGTTCTTCAGATCGTGCTGGGACATCATCAAGTCGGATATCTACTAGGCAGTCATTGCCTTTTTCCAAGGAGCCAGGTATCCTAGATCGATTTCCTGGGCTAACCTGATTCTTATCCCCAAACAAGAGAACCCGGAGACATTCAAAGACTTTTGCCCTATAAGCCTGTGCACCTTTACTAACAAAATTATCTTCAAGATTATTGCCAACCACATGAGCGGGATCCTACCCAATATTATTTCTAAAGAGCAGAGTAGATTTGTTCATGGCCGGAACATCGTAGACAACATACTGACGGCCCAGGAAGTGATCACTTGCATGAAATTACCCGCTAGAGGTGGGAACATTGCTATCAAACTGGACATAGAGAAGGCGTACGACAGGCTGGACTGGCAATTCATGATTTGGGTTTTCAAGGCATTCAGGTTTTCAAAAACCTGGACCAACATCGTATGGTGATCGATCAGTAATTATGGTGATCGATCAGTAATTCATGGTTCTCCACGGTTATTAACGGCCAAGCCGAAGGCTTCTTTAAATTGACTCACAGTGTCAGACAAGGAGACCCTCTATCTTCAAACATCTTCATCATCCCCGCAGAAGCATTGAGCAGAAATCTGAACAAAATGGTAGTCTCCCCGTACTTCCAGCACTTTTACACCACTAACGGCTGCCCGATTATCACCCACCTGGCATATGCTGAAGACGTCCTCATTTTCTCCTCCGACGACATCGGATTTGTGGAAGTGGTTCACAACACGCTGCAGAGATACGCCAATTGCTCGGGTCAACGCTTGCAAGATTGTCATCTATGTCCACCACAACACCAACAGAGACTACTCTGCTACCCTTACCAACATTACTTCCTTCTCTGTTGCGTACCCTCCTTTCTCCTACTTAGGGTGCCCATTGATATACGACAGATGCAACGCGGGCATCTTCGGCAAAATTTGGAAAAAAAAACTTGAGAGGTGGCACAACGCAACATTATCGCCTGACGGAAAGATACTTCTGATTCAGCACGTCCTCTCCTCTATCCCCATTAATACCTTAGCCACCTGTTCTCCCCTAAGAATGTACTCACTACCAACGAAAACCTCTTCACCAACTTTTTCTGGGGTCACTGCGACGGAAAAGACAAGCATCATTGGGCAAGTTGGGACACCATGGCGAAACCTACCGATGAAAGAGGTCTTGGATTTTGTAGGCTGTCGCATGTCGTCGATGATTGCTCGATGAAGTTGTGGTGGAAGCTTCGAGTGAGTCAAAATTTATGGGCGAGATTCATGAAGGCCAGATATTTTAAGCACATTCATCCGTCCGCCGCTGATTTCAACTGCAGATCCTCTGCGTCATGGCATCGCATCCTCCATGGTCGGTGCCTCGCTGAGCCTCTGATCCATCTTCAGCTGGGGTCGGGCGAATCATCTTTCTTCTTCGAACGTTGGTCTGGGGAAGATCTCCTTCCCCAGTCCCCGGCTGCTCCTCCATATAGTTTGATCAGAGATGTGTGGGATGTCTCGGGCGACTGGAACTGGGATAGGGCTCGAGAATGGATTGGGGATGAGGCCGTAGCCTCGCTTCTCGATGCTGGACTGAAGATCGGAACAGAAGCTGATGCTCTGCGGTGGTCTATCTCAGCCAACGGATCGTTCTTAGTAGCATCGACCAGAAGTGTTGTTCGCAGCATCAGGGTGATGTCCCCCATCTTGGGTTCTTTCTAGCAGTCTTGCATTTCAAAAAATGGTCCTTTTTGATGTGGACAATGTTTCGTAAGAAGCTCCCCACTGACGATGCTCTCACCACTATCTGTTTCAGTTTAGCATTTGTATGCCATTATTGCACAGCGAGACAGGCTGAAATGGTTGACCATATTTTCTACTCTGGAAACTTGCCTACAAGGGTTTGGACCGCTCTCTCCCATCATTGCAATCAGGATCAGGCTGGTGGGAGCTTCAACGATCTTCTAGACAATTGGAGTAGCGCCTCTCACGGCCACCAGATCGTTGTAGCTGCCATCACGTGGGTCCTTTGGAAGAACCACAACAAACTCAGATACAAAGGCCACCAATATTCGCCCAATCAGCTTATTCGGGAGGTTCTCCGACAGACTCACAAAGTTAGCTCTGCAACCACGGCCAGGACGACTTCTGGCAGTCCTTGCTCCTTTGAATTTTCCTTTCCCTTTTGCTATTTTACTTTTGCGCTTACTAGTAAAGGCTTCGGCATTTTGTGCCTTGATATGAATAAAGTTTGGGGGGTTCGTTAATATATATATATATATATATATATATATATATATATATATATATATATATATATATATGTGTGTGTGTGTGTGTGTGTGTGTGTGTGTGCGTGTGTGTGTGCGTGTGCGCGCGCGTGTGTGTGAACTCACACACACATATATATATATATATATATATATATATATATATATAATATATATATATATATATACATATATATATATATATATAAATATATATGAACTCACGTATACTTGTACTATGAGCAACCAAGCTATATATAGGTATAAAAACTGAAAAACAGAATTAAATGGCCAAGTTGACATTTTAACAAACAATTGGTAGGCAAAATTCGTAGTCTTTCTCAAATTGACACAAAAATCTATGTAGCTATCACAATAGGACTCATTAGGACCTCATTCTTCTTTCTATAGGTACTCCTTAGCCACGGGAGGGTCACTAGGGGTCTTAACCACCATGCAATGTGAAATGACAAGAGAAACAAAGATTTTACCTATTGGGAGATGGATTCCAATGTATTGCACCAAGGGGACACAAGGAAGTAGATGGACACCTCCCTCTAGCAAGCTCCACACCAAGTCACCTTTCTTAAGTGCTCCTCTAGCAATGGCAAGCTTTTAGCCTCTTGGAATGAAAAGGAATGGAATTGAATTGTGTGCTAGGTTTTTCTTCTAGGTTGAAATGAAAGAAATGAACTAAGGCTTGTCATGAAGGGGTTTACATAGAGTTTCATTAGGGTTGGGGTTTGGTTGTTGGAATAGATAAGATGACTTAAAGGCCCTTCCCCTTTTGTCATGACTAGAATCATTAATATTCCATAACTAATGTAATATCTAACTAACTAACTGGTCTAATAATGACTATTCTAATTAATTAAGCCTATGAATCAAGTCAAATTAAATGGTGTCCACCCAATCTAATGAATAGGCTAGTCTGCTAATAAATGCAACCATCATATTTAATAAAAAAATATTCACAAATTAGATAAATATAAAATAAAAAAATACCCTTGTTTTAGAAATGTGTAGTGACAGATGGGTTCAAACATATGCCAACCTGTGAGAAGGTACACAATTTAATGTGTATTTTTGACGCATTTATTAGATGTGCACTTAGAGCTTTATATAGGAGGAAACCAAAGATAAGATAGTAATTTTCTATCTCCTTTTTATTTTTTGAATTATTTGTATTTACCCCCATTCCTAATGCCTAATAGTGTCATCCCTCCTATTTTTATTTTTATTACTACTACCCCCTATTTTTCAAGAGTTAAGCATTGTTTTTTCTTTGGAGGAGGGGGGGGGGGGGCGAGGGGGGTGTTGGGGTTAAATACAAATACAAATAACTCATTGTGATGAAATGAGGGTAGTAATGATAACAATATAAAATGGAGGGGTGGGGGTGGTTGCAACATAATTAGCAATTAGGAAGGGGGTGTAAATACAAATAACTCTTCCTCTTATTTGTTAGTGTTTGAAGTCTTCTTCTTTTTGCTGTAAATTTAGGAAAGGAAAAGCTCACGAGCTGTTGATTGTGTTCTGGCTCTAAGTCATATGGTGAATGGAAACAAATGGGTGGACATGGTTCCTGCAAATATGGTGGGAGTTTGAAATCGGCTAATCTTGGGAATTAATCTTTCATGAGAAAACAATGCAGAACCTTTCATGAGATCCTTGTCAAGGAATCAATTAGTAAACAAAAGAGAGTTAAGTGACGAGCTTACAGTTGAATCATCTGAAAATAGTTGGTATTCCAATGTTAGGCATTTTTTTGTTGGGGAGGGGGGGGGGGTAATACAAATAACTCATTGTGATGAAATTGGGGGGGGGGGGGGGTAGTAATAAAAGTAAAAATTGGGGGGGAGACAAAATTAACAATTACGAAGGGGAGGGGGTAAATACAAATAACTCTTATTTTTTTTATTTGAATTGAGTTACGGTTGTTGGTATTCCGTTGCCACGAATCTCGCATATCCTAATATGGGATCAGTCGCACGTTTAACCTGGAGACGTTCTAGAGAATCGAGTTAAAATAACTTCTTATTTTTTGTCTTCTCAATCTGAATAATTCTAAAAATTTAAAAAAAATCCGAACCTCCACAACCAAATACTCCTCTAAATTCTACTTCCGTCATTCTTCTCCAGAAGGCAAGGGCTTCCTTATCGGTCTTTGATTTACCACTGGGTGCATGGTATCACGAATAAATTCTGGATTCGTTGTATCTCGGGAGTAGATTGTCTTCTTCCATGTTGCACTGATTCATAAGGGCAAAATCTATTCTAAGAACATCGTCAGTAACGTGGCTCTAATCCTATTTACTTAATGTTCTTTTAATCTAGTTTCTGCAAATTTTTCATTCATACAGTTTTAGGAATATATCAAACAATCTTAGAATAGAGTTCTAATTTTCTTGATTATTCCTAATTGCACAACGAGCGTTGTTGAAGAACTACCCAATGACATCCATAGCTAATCAAATCTGAGAAAGTTTGATGGCCATAATTTTAAGAGGTGGCAAGGTAGGAAGACCTACTATCTTAAATGGTTGAAATTAGCTAAGGTTATCAAAGAACCGGAAACCTCACCTAATTTGTATGAACTAGCTAAGACATACGAATTAGTGGCCTATAATGAGACATTTCATATGTCATGGGAAAATCCTTAATTGCATATCCGACACATTGTATGACATCTATTTCACGACTGTCATACTAAAAAAACTTTGGGAAGCTCTCGATAAAAAGTACTCTATGAAGGAGTATGTTCTGAAATCTATGTTGTAGACAAATTCTTAGAATTTAAAATGGTAGATGAAAACTTTGTACATGAATAGAATAATGAATTGCAAAGCATAATTCATGAAATATCTTGAAAATACATGCCCTTAGCTGATAAATTTATTATTGTCTCATTCAGCAACAATATTTCTAAATCCTGGAAAAATTTGGACTCAGACTAAAACATACTAAAGATCCTAACTATGTTATTACTTAAGCTGTGTTTGATTGGGCTATTTTTCCATGGAAAATATTTCCATCACAAATTTTCCACCAATTGTAGTGTTTGATAGCTTATATTTTCCATGAAATTATTTTCCAAAAAACTATCATTTTCCATATTTCCATCAAAAATGGTGGAAAATGAAACTTGTCCAACCCATAGGAAAATATCATTTTCCATGGAAAATAACTATTTTTCGTGGAAAATAATGGCAATCAAACACCCAAATTAAGTTTTCCATGAAATTTTTTTCCTAGGAAAATAATTCCATGGAATTAATTTCTTTTCCACACATTTTCCACCTTGCAATCAAACGCACCCTTAGAGAATCTTTATATGCATCTCTCTACATTGACGAAGAGAGTAGGACTAGAGACAAGGAACCTCGTAGTACTAAATTTGAGGTAAAGTTGAACATAGCTGAATTTAAGAAAAACCTTAAGGGTTAACCCTATCACTAGAAAAGTTACCCCCCAAAACAGAAATCCCTTGAAGAAACAATACTTGAAGTCGAAGCATATATTGTGAAACATAACATGACCAAGCGGGAATGCTATAATTGTAGGAAGCCTAGACACTTTTCTAGCTAATGTAGTCTCAGAAAGAAGGGCCAGGAATTTCAAAATTATGATCGCCGAGCTCCTGCATGAAATGCTCATGTTGCCATACTTGGGACTGAATATGTTGAGATCGATGATCAGAGGTTTATAATCGTATGTTGTCATTGAAGCCACGTATTAGCATACTGATTAGCAGGTTGATACATGGGCAAACGTCCATGTATGCCCTAATATAGATTCTTTTTCCTTCTACTGCCATGTTATAGAAATTTAATCAATAACAATAGAAAACTTGAATGCTACCAAAATGCTTGGAAGAGTGAACCTCAAGTTATCTTGGGCAAGATTCTTCTTTAGCATAATCTGCAACATGTATCGAACGTTAATAAAAACTTGATTTCGTTATTTTCCTAATATTCATTGTTAGAAACTTGTATTTGAGTATGAAACATTGGAATATCCTTGAATGGTAATTTTACTAGAAAATTCTATATATGCAGGGATTTGTTTAAATTTTTTATTGATATGCCCTATAGTACTTTAAATTTACGCTTAAACAATATCAGTTCTGTCTCTACTTCTACTACAAATGCAATTTCTTATAATTTTGAAGTTGCAAATTTGGCATATTCGTTTAGGATATATCAAGTTTATTTCTTAAAGAGATTGGTTTCTCTGCAATGAATTTCTAGGGTTAACAAAAGCAAGATGATAAGTGTGAGATATGCACACAAGCCAAATAGCCTAGAAAACCCTTTCATTTAGTTGAAAGAAGTACTCATCTTTCAGATCTTGTTCACAACGACATATGCGAACTGAATTTTACTTTCACTTATAGTGATAGTCGTTATTTCATTACATTAAATGGTGATTTCTATAAATACCACCATGTGTACTTACTTAGACAAAAGACCAAATTCTTAATAAATTTCTATCTTTTAAAGTTGAAGTTAAAAATCAGCTATAAAAGAAATAAAAATAATTAGATTTAATCGTGGGGGGTGAATACACTTTTATTGAATTTGATTCCTTTTTTTGTGAACTTCATGACTTTATTCACAAAGTAACATCTCCTTATATGCTCCTTAATATGGGTACCTGAAATAAAAAGTAGGTCATTTCTTTATATGATAAATGTTATGCTGGGTAGTTTTAGTTTACCTGATACTTATGGGGGGAGGGAACTTAATTTTCTATATGTCATTTTTTAAATAAATATCTTTTTAAAAGATTGATAAGAGCCCTTATGAATTGTGCAAAGACATAGGCCATCTTTGAAGTATTTTAAAATGTAGAGGTGCCTTGCTTAAATTTTTGTCTCTCCTACTAAGAAAAGAAAACTGGGAGCCAAGGCTGTAGATTATGTGTTTTGGGGTTATTCCCAAAACAATATTGCATGACGTAAGGTAAATGGTATTGATGCCAACACTATTATGGAATTTAGAGATGCTACGTTGAAATTTTCCACATTGAAGAATAGAACTCCTAGATCTTTAGCATCTATACTATGTCATATTGCAACCTCTAGTCCACATTTAGACTAGACCAACCTAGTATAAACTGTGTAAAAGGACTAAAAGAGAACCCAACATACACTACCAAAATAAGTCAAATAGGCGACGTTGGAGCCTCGATTGAGTGGGAACCCTAGGCATGTCTGTAGTAGGCTCAAAAATAGTCGAAATCATATATTGGGTCGTTTAGGTTGGATTAATATCGAGTCCAAAATTTAATTTGGAAGTTACGACAAGTCTCACGGTAGGTAACTAATTCATGGCCCAAATTGACCCCGAAGTTTTGCGAAGCAAATAGAATACAAGAAGACATATTTGAGTGGGACATGATATACCAAATCGAAGATAAACTTGTCTAGGTCAAAACTCATGAATGAAGTTTCTAGAGATTGGCATTTCTTGTGCTAAAAAAAAACAAGGCTATGGAAAAAAGTATTTAATGATCAAAATAATAATGAAAAAAATATCTATTATAACTATATTAATTAAAATTGTAAGAATAAAATAAAAAAATAACTCTAAAAATCCAGGGGGCTTACACAACATGTATCAAACGTTAATAAAAACTTGATTTCTTTATTTGCTGAATAATTACAAGAGTTGTAACATCCTTGAATGGTAATTTTATTAGAAAATTCTATATATGTGGGGATCTGTTTAAACTTTCTATTGATATGCCTTGTAGTACTTTTAAATTTGTATAAGCTTAAATAATATTAGGTCTGCCTCTACTTCTACTACAAATGCAATGTCTAATAATATTGAAGTTGCAAAGTTTGGCATGGTCGTTTAGGACATTTCAACTCTAATTCCTTAAAGAGATTGGTTTCTTTGCAATTAATTCATGCACACAAACCAAATGGACTAGAAAACCTCATTTAATTGAAAGAAGTACTCATGTTTTGAATCTTGTTCACAACGACATATGTGAACTGAATTGTACTATTACTCGTAGGGATAACCGTTATTTCATTACATTTATTGATTATTTCTATAAATACCGCCGTGTGTATTTACTTAGACAAAAGATCAAGTTTTCAATAAATTTGTATCTTTTAAAGCTGAAGTTAAAAATTAGCTAGAAAAGAAAAATAAAAATAATTAGATTTAATTGTGGGATAAACCTCTATTTTTTAAAATAATTAGATTTTCTGCATGTTATTTTTAAAATAAAGATCCTTTAAAAAGATTGATAAGACCCCTTATGAATTGTGCAAAGGCATAAAGCCATCTCTGAAGCATTTCAAAGTGTGGAGGTGCCTTGCTTAAGTTGTTGCCCCTCCTACTAATAATAGAAAACTGGGAACCAATTAAGCTGGTAGATTATGTGTTTCGGGGTTATGCACAAGACAATATTGCACATAGATTTTTTGTAATTAGACGTGAGGTAAATGGTATTGATGCCAATACTATTATGGAATTTAGAGATGCCACTTGTTTGAAAATGTCCCCCAATGAATAATAGAACTCCTAGATCTTCGGCATCTACACTATGTCATATTGCAACCTAGTCCACATTTTGACGAGACCATCCTAGTAGAACCTCTATGTAAAAGGACTAGAAGCGAAGGCAAAATAGGTGAAGGCCTCTTCACTTGTCTGGTAGAAGAGAGCCCTATATCACCTTTGTTTTGGAAAGAGGCCATAAATAGTGAAATAAACTCTATTATATCTAACAAAACCTGGGATCTTGTTAACCTTTATGCAGGTTGCAAACTATTGTTTTGAATTCCAAATATTGCTAATATCAATCTTAGATAAATCTTAAAGAAAGTTCACAAAAAGTATTGGGACTTTCTGTGAATTATTATCGGTTAGCCTTTCTGTCAATCATTATTGGTAAGCCCAATCGAATTAAAGGTGTTCAGTTTTAAGAAGAGAATAAATAACTGATTCAAATTAAGTAAAAAAGGAAGTCTGATTACACACTATTGCATCATTTAATCCTACTTGTAGTTGCAGCCAAAAGAAGTCTAATCCCTTTCAAATAAAAAGCAAACTAAATCCAAATCTCAGCTAAAATCATAGGACATAAATCCGAAAAAGAATAAGAAGAAGGCTCTGTCTGTGTCCGTAATTAATTAGTCGTAAGCCCACGAGTTCTCCTCCCTGATTTGATCCTCTTCTTCGGGGGTGAAGTCATTCTGGATGTTGAAAATCTTGCGGACCTCCTCCACTGTCTCTCCCTTGATAGAATCGGCCACCCTCTGACATGCTAAATCTAGCAAGCCTCTGACGTCCAGATAGTTTGCTGCCACGATGAGCCGGAAAAGTGTTAACCGATCCATGTTCTTGATGAATTCATCGTCCCATGACTTCAGGTACTCTTGGTTGATGCTCGCCTCGGCCGTGTGCTTCTTGGCGTACTCGATGACCTTCGAGAGGATCTCTCCTTCGACGTTGGGGATGGGGATCAAGTTGGAAGCGCAGTCGTCCTCGATCATGTGGCTGAGGGATCTCTCTACACTTCATTCATTTCATCCATAGCCTCTATCTTCCCTATTTTAGTGCTATTGCCATTTGGAGCCATTCCAGCATTAATTTCTTTCATATTCCACTCATTCCTCCACCTATTTCTCTTATTTCCCTAGAAGAAAGAGCCTACAAGGAGCTTGGATCTAGGAGCAAGGTGGAGAGTCCATTTGCTAAGAAGTTTTATGTCAAGATTATATCCATTTGACTATTCATTGGGAATCCATCTTCCAATAGGTATAATACCCTCTAACCTTGTCATTTAGATTCTAATTTTGATATTGAACCCTTAGGAACTCACCCATGTATTAGGACAACCCATATGAAGAGTTTTGAGGCTCTAGTGAGTCCTCATTTGAAAGTTAGAATGTATTTTGTGCCACTTTTGAAAAAAATCCGAGAGTGGCATACCAAGTGTTTGTCATATTGTCCCATAGGCTAAATGGACATGTGAGTAGTGTTTGAGACTAGTTTAGTGTCCACAAACGGATACTAATAGGTTGTAGAGCTGTAATTTGAGTGGGCTGGGCCGAGCCTCTTGAGCCCATGAATTGTAGCAGGCCGGGCGGCGCCGGGCTATGGATAAAAATTTTAAGCCCAGTCCGGCACGTGACCCACGACATGGTGGACTTCGGGACGAGCCGGACACGACCAAATATAAGGGACTGGGCTGACTTTGACTAAGCTGATGTATGGATGCATGCATTTATGTTGTTGCAACAACTTGCAACTAATATATATTGAAACAAATTGAATTGAATTTCAATTCAGTTCAGACATTCATTTCATTTCAATTCATTCACTACTATACTATATAATCATAATAATAACAGAGGCCACCACCACTTGCTCTTGTTGCTTTACGTAGCAGAACAAATCAGATTTGAAGGGCATAGTGTTTGTTATGTACATTTTTTCTTTTCTTTTCCTTGTGAAAGTGACAACACTGCTGTTAGCTGGTAGGATTTGGGACCAATCAAAGAGATTTTGCAGGGGATGTTGCAACCGGGTCGAGCTTCGGGCCTGGTTGGGCCTATATTATGGGCCAATATATGTGGCCCGACACAACCCAATATACGGGGCCGGGCCGGGCCGGGCCCACGATTAATCAGGCCGGGCCGACCCGTGGGTCAATTTCTCGGGCCGGGCTCGTGCCGGGCTGGGCCAGCCTGGCCCAATTGATAGTTTTAACAGGTTGTGTCATATTGTATTTGGACACGGGACCAATTTGGAGTTTTTTGGACTCCTACTCATATTGGTGCACACACCCCATTTCTCATGACACATTGAGCCTAGTGCTCACATTTTGTGTGTATCTATATATGCATTAGAGTTATATAAATATATATATATTTTTTTTTTGAGTTATATAAATATATATATATATATATATATATGTATATATATATATATATGGGTATCATATGGAGTACTGTAGCAGTGATGAGATGAGGATTTGGTGTCAGTCCATGGGACTAACTTCGTATCAGTCCATATGACTGATGTTTCAGTCTTAGACTAATTTTGTGATCAGTCCCTAGACTGATTTAGATATCAATCTTAAACTAATTTTTTAGTGATCAGTTCTTCAACTGATTTTGAGTATCAGTCTCTAACAGATTTGGGTATCCTATTTGCATTGCATTGTATGTTAATATAGGGACTGACTTAATTGACCAATACATGCACTGAACTGAGGTATTAGTAGATGAAAGAGAGGGATTTGTTAACTGCAAGATGTAGGGAAGACATGAAGTGATTTGGGGGTCTCCTTATGGAAGGGGCTAATGCCCCGGGCAGGACAGGCTATTGCCTGTATAGTGTAGGACAGTGGGAGTTGGTTCAAAAATACAATAAAAGGAATATAGAGTAGCAGTGAAGTGAATAAGGTGTTTGTGGTTCAGTTTGGACTAAATGGTAGGGTGATTAGATATCAGTTGGACAGACTTAATGATCAGTTGGACTGATCTTTGCTCAGTCTATAGACTGAACTGAAATGGTGGGGGTCATATGGAAGCAACGCAGTGAGAGCATTAGTGCTCTATTGGCCAGTGGTGGCTTTGTGCATTAGTGTGCAGTGCCAAGAGTGTCGTAAGGGTGTCTACCAAAGAATATATGAGTGTAACTTGATACACTTGAGTATCAAGTTTAGGAGTATCTATGCAATAGGATAGGGGTTTAATTTGTATCAGTGTAAAAGAGTAATAGATAGAAAGAGGATTGTTTGGATGAGTATCAGCCTTGGAGACTGAGTGTCAGTCTTAGAGATTGAAGTAGACTGAAGTCTCAGTCCTTAGAGACTGAAGTTCAGTCACTTGATTAAATAGAGAATATGAGGTATCATGATAAAAGGAAGGGTTAGTTCAGTTTCTTGGACTACACTATAGGAAAGGATTAGATGGCTAAATGTTTCAGTTGGACTGAACAGGGGATGATGTGTCAGTGATTTGGGGGTTTGTGTTAGAAAATGTAAGAAAGGTTGAGGTAGGTATTGGGTTACCTATACAACTACTAGGACTTAATTGAATACAGTATATGTGTATCTTGCATGAGTACACTAGGCTAATAAATATCCATGTATATAGTATATATATTAGTAGATAGTGTATATGGATACCAAGGGTATCCTAGTATCCAACATATAGGTATTAGTGTTAGAGAGCTGGGTTAGTTAGATTTGACTAGTATTGGCTAATTGATAGGTAATATTGGTCAAGATTGACTAGTTAGACTTAGTATTGACTTGGTTTGACCAATTGACCTAGAAATGAACTAGTATGACTTATTTTCACTTCCAAACTTGACACTAATATAATATTCCATATTTAGGTCTTCGAGGTACCATATCGGACGTCGTTGATATTTCACACTTGATCTCAGGCGAGTACATTCTATGATAATTTCCTGTTTATGATATTTTCTATGTTTCGTGTATTTAGTGTAGATATCCTTGATTCTCGATACATTGTTACACAGATTGGTATTTTTGGATCCCGTCATGAAATGTTATTTCTTGTTTATCTTGGTGTATCTTGTGCAAGCCCCGTTGTAGTTCTTGTGCAATATATGGACACCGATTTCTGAGAGGATTAGCTACCACCACAGTGAATTTCGTGTCATAACGTGTCATAGTTGGATCCACCGTACCAGTCGGGGGCGGAGAGTACTACTCTAGATGTGTGGTCAATACCCTCCTTGTGCAAGTCTAGTTCCTTGTGAATGTTAATCATATACCTCACGTATGATTAACCAGGCCATAAAATCTTGTACAAGTTCCTAAGCTGGCCACAAGTCGAAGCTAATATTCACTCACATAGATAGTATGATTCTGGACTCTTGTACATGATATAACCTATTTTACTTACTCTTGCTCTTGTTTACAGCTTTACCCTTGCCATGCTACTTTTATGTACACTTTACTTATTCTCGTACATTCTCTCTATTTATTGTTACATAGTCCATATAATTTACTGGAACTATTGTTGGAAATGTACTTCGCTCCAATCCTGACTGGATATATTTTTCAGACGACGGCGAGGACGAGTTCACCACCTACTACGGTCCGCATGACGTAGTGGGTATAGACCAGGAGACCCGAGCACAGCAGGGTCTAGTTCCAGCTGAGGAGGTTTTAGTGGCGACTCAGTTAGACTAGATTTTGTACTTGACTATGTCTCCAGCATTATTGGATTGCCTGATATTATGCATGTACTGCTATATTTGACTCAGACTCTGGATATGTATTTGATACTTTGTACTCTGGATATTTCTCTTTTGTCAGAATCATTTATCGTGCCTTTATATCTTTCTCATAGATTCGTGATTGAGTACACTATTTTATATTTGTCCTCCAATTGGAGATGAGATATATTAACAGGTTATTATATTCACTATATTTATAGTAGACCTAGATAGCGTTCTACCATGGACTCTGCGACGTAGGCTGGGCATTGTCACGCACTTGTTCCCCTATATCGGGTGCAGGTCATGACACATTTTTATTGGTAGTCCATGCAGGACAGAAGTCGCAATTAGTATAATGTCGTAATTGCGCTCGACTTAGAGTGCTGTTACGAGCCTGCTGTATATACATAGGATATAGGTTATAGGCTATAGGATAAAGATACTCAACCACAATTAGGAAAAAACTTCTAATTTATTGTTCTATACAACTATCCTTTCTTTGATATTGATTCTTGTACTCTAACTGTCCTCCTTTGATATAATCTATCTTGTACCTTATTGACTTCCTTCTTTCGATCTATCTTCAGAATGGCTAAGACCAAATCCCAGCGTTTGGGGCCGGTAGATACGTAGAGGTCTGCAACATCTTGTGAGCCTGACCCCGTTGTGTCTACTACAGTCGGAGTATCAGCAGCCGCTTTTAAGGACGCTCCTCCGCCAGTTATGAGGACCGTTCATGAGGTCGCTGCAGGTGCTTCTATCAAAGTACATGGAGCTATGACAGGAGAGGTCATTGTTGTTCCTCCTCCTCCTACGCAACGGACTCCTCCGTCTATTGCAGAGGATCTTCCTCCTCCGTCTCTAGTACCTACCGACATGGGACATATGTTCGCCTTCTTTTGGGAGATGCTTGAGGCCCAGAGGGCCCAGTCAGAAGCTCATCAGAGGCAGTCGAACGTGATGCATCATGGCATGGAGAATGCCCACCAGCTCGCTTTAGCTACATTAGAGCGAGGAGCTCCAACACAGCAGCAGGGTGCACAGCAGAGGCCGGGTACTATTCAAGACTTCAAGAAGCTGGGGCCTCGAGACTTCAAGGGGACCGAGGGTATTATCTATGTAGATAACTGGCTCGAGGATATCGAGCATCTTATGAGAGTATCCTGCCTCGCAGATAATCTGAAGGGCGAGGTGGTGGGACTTCAGTTGCTGGATATTGCACGCACCTGGTTCAGAAATAAGCCGGCTCTAGCTGGAAGGGCCATACCTGGGCAGAGTTCAAGGCACTACAAGAAAAATACCATTTTATGACGTTTGAAAAGAGTTTATTACAATGGTTCATTTATAAACGTTATAGAATTTCCGTAACAGCACATAATATGACGGGTATGAATAGTTTTTGGCCTATCATAACATTTTTTGGCGCTAAACGTTATGTAAAATTAGAACATATGTAACGATATTTGAAGGAGCCATTATAAAATTGAATAAAAAGTGCATATTTTGGCCGTTCGAACCCCCATTCTTTTTAATTCCCGCGCCCCGCTCTAAAACCCTCTTCTCACTACTTCTGTCTTCTTTCTCCTCCTCTTTTCTTTCAGAGAGAAGTTTCTCGAGTCTCCACTCTCTCGATCTCCCCTCTAACTTTCTCGAGTCTCCACTCCCGTGTCTTCCTCCGCCACTTCCTCATTCTCACCCTCTCCTTCTCCGCGTCTCCCTCCGCCTATCAAACCCTCGAGCCGTTGAGTATCTTTCGACGACGACAAGGTATGTAGTTTAGGATTACGTAAGGCTTAGGGTTCTAAGTTTTTTCCTAATTTCTGTATGTTTAGGGTTATGTTACTGTTAGGGTTCTAATTTTTGCCCCATAGAGAAAACATATAATTTTTGTCCTAATTTCTGTTTGGGTTAGGGTTAGGGTTTGGATTTCTGTCCTAATTTTTGTCATTGTTTTGCCCTAATTTCTATCCCATAGAGAAACCATATGATTTTGTCCTAATTTCTGTTTGGGTTAGGGTTAAGATTAGGATTTCTGTCCTATTTTTTGTTTTCTCCTAATTTGTGTCATAATTTGTTTTATTCGACAAGTTTACGGTTAGGGTTCTAAGAGTTTTTTTATTAGTGTTGTGCAGAAATTGGGAACAATCAGCAGAAAGTGAGCACATCTCCTTCAGTTGAAGGCATTGAAGGTATTGAAGAAAATGTTCATCTAATTTGTATGTTTTATTTGATGAATTTACGTATAACTTGCTCGATGAAGTTCTCTTCGTATAATAAATTTTGGATTCTTCTCTTCGTATGTTGTTATGTGTTGGATAATAAATTAACAAATTTGCATGCATACTTTCAATGACATACATTTGATATTTATACAAATGCTTAATTTTGGGGGCTCGAATTGAGGGTACCAATCCCTCAATTCGACGATCGACACTGTTCATTTGATAATAAATAGGTGCATTGAGCAGTGGCTTCCGTTGAGCACACTTCAATCGATGATTGACACTGTTATGGAATTGGTCAGTGTATTCTTGGTTGTCTACTTCCATATTGAATTGGTCAGTGCATTCGCGGTCTGTGCATTCTTGGTTGTCTACTTCCGTTGAGCAGTGTAATTGGTCACACTAAGGGTCTGCTTGGTTACGATGTTTACATCGGTTTTGTGGTGTTTTTGAACCGACCGTTTATGAAAATCCCTATTTGTTAATTTTTATGAGGCACTGGTTTCTGGTTGGTTCAACCACCCCCAAAAGCGATGTAATGTAATTTTTTGTGGCTTTATCAACACGCTAAATAGGTGGCTCGAATTGAGGGTACCAATCCCTTTCTGATACATAGGACCAGAAGAGTTGGTACCAATCTCTTTCAGTTTGGTTTAGAGCAGGACTTTAGAGTATTACAAAGAAGAAGGAGATATAGGTATGCAATGCACTTGAGAGTATCTTGTAAGTGTAGATAGTGGAAGGGATTTGTATCACTTGGTTTAATGTCTAATATGTTTAATTGTGTTTTAATTTCTGTTTTAGACATGTTGGAGGATGGATTGATGTTAGTTAGGATGGTTAGAATGAGTTTTATTTGGATATCCATGGTTAGATCTAAGTAGTTTAGTCTACATGTCATATTTTTAGCCTCAACTTGTCATTTTAGTATCTCTTTATATAATGGACTATTTTGTATATATATAATATGTATGTTAGATATATTTCATATATTTAGATGTGTGTGGATATGTCGTTAGTGGTGTTCTTGTATTAGAGGAGAGGGGAGTGTGGTTTGATGTGTGTCTTGAGTGGTGTGGAGAGTGAAATGTGTTTCTTTTGTCCAAACAATCCAAATTTGTCATAATATCTATCCTTGTTTTTTTAAAAGAACCGTATCGAAGTTAGCTTTCCAAATATATATATTAATAGGTCAAATGCATTGTAGAACTTTCTGTAGAACTGTTTGAGTGTCAGCTGTACGAAAGACGAACGCGTTTCGGTGTTTTCGCGATTCCGGGAGCTTTCGGACACGAAAATGCAATCCGTTTAAAGTTTCGGAAAGCTAATATGAAGGGCGACAACATAATTTAATCCTAGTTGGTACAATATTTATTTTAAGTAGAAGAGTGACTATACGATATAGGCATATTGTGTAACCTATGAGCCTATGTAGTATGGGTATTTCGAGTATATGTATGATATAGTATATATATATATATATATATATATATATATATATATATATATATATATATATATATTATTGTTAGGTAATATATGTTAGAATGTTTGTTAGATGTTGGTTAGTAGAGGGTTAGATATGTTAGAGTTGTTATATGTTAGTGTAAGTTATATATGTTAGTATATTTGTTAGATGTTGGTTAGTAGAGGGTTAGATATATTAGAGTTTGTTATATGCTAGTAAGTTATATTTGTTAGTATGAGTGTTTGTTAGATAGTAGAGGTTAGTATTTTGTTAGATATTTGATATGTTGTTAGATAGTTTGATGTTAAATATCTAGTATGTTAGATATTGATATGTTAGTAGGTTATGTTAGTTCTAGATATTGGTATGTTAGCAAGTTAGTCTCTATAGATTATACGTTAGATATTAGTTAAGATGTTATGTTAGTACATTAGATAGTTAATTAGATAATTGAGGAGTATCTTGGTATCTCATGATACCAAGTTAGTATCTTAAGGTAAATATGAATTACCTTTACCTTCAACGTAAATGATTAGTTTACCTTATGACCAAGGTATGGTATACCGAGGTAAGGTATAGGTTTACCCAAGTTAAGGTATTGGATTCCAACCAAGGTATTGGTATTGGGATGCCAATATGACCAAGGTTGATATGGTATCCTAGTGTTAGTGGGTTAGTGTCTAACTGTTTGAGTTTGAGTAGGTGATGTTAGATTGTGGAAGGGTTATATAGATAGGTATATATATTTTTGGGTTATAGGTATCCTATATAGGCCTTGTCCTATATACTAGCTAGCTTAGTATAATATAGTATATAAATATAGGAGTTCGTTAGATTTGTTGTTGGCTAAACCTAGTCTAAGTTTGACTAAGTTGACTAGATGTTTGACCAAGGATTAACTTTTTACCTAGAGAGGCCTAGTGCATGTAGAATTTATTGTTTAATTAAATTATGCATTATAGAACACATTGTAACCTGTATCTCGTTAAATAGGACTCCGTGACTCCAGTTCGGACACCGATATACATCAGTTGCTCAGGATATCAGACGAGTACATTCTCTGATCATTTTATACTTGCTTGGACTTATATTCTTGATCTAGATTATTTTTCTTGATGCTGTCACGTTGGTAACACAGATTGGTACTATATGGATTTTTTCATGAGATATTATCCTCCTCGGAAGCATCGGGTACATCATGTCATGTGCGTTTCACTTTCATTATATACTCCTGTGCTTTTACTATTCATGTATACTCTTGTGATTCATGTACTCTCATGTTCATAGAGCCCTCATATATAACTTCATGTGCACTCATTTCTGAGCCCCCATGTGATGATCATGTACAATAACATAACCTGTCTAGATCCTCGTGTATTGATTGGGGTACGGGGTAGTAGAAATAGTCATGTGAACAATTCCAAGTAGTGTAATCATGTACAACTCAGTAGTGTAATCATGTATTGATCTAGTCGTTCACATGCCTATCTTGTACTCTAAACTACTAGTCACTTTAGTTCGTTACTTATATTAGATATTTCCAGTACAGTTATCTCTCTCTTTTTTATTTACATTTCTTTCAATGATTCATGTATCTTACTCTATTGCATGCTTTATAATCCTGTCATGATAGGAACTGTTGAGATTTTGTGCTCGTTCCTGTCCTGATTGGACCTGTTGAAAATATTACAGGTAACATAGAGATTTACAGCTAGCCTAGAGGACCAGTAGAGCTTGGAGTAGATTGCTAGATTATGGTTTAGTTTTCTCTGTTGGAACTTGTATTGTAATAAGTGGAGATTTGAGTTGTATTTGAGATTGTTTGAGATATTATTATTTTAGAAGTTTATTTAACTTGTTGCTTTGAGTTTAGTATAGACTTCTGTGTTATTCTATCGTGCTTAGACTGTGATTGAGTTATATCATATCTTATACTTGTCCTCCGTTCGAAGTTGAGATTTATGGCAGGTATATTATATATATTATGTGAGTTATTTAGTTAGCGACCTTGAACAGCGTTCTACCGTCGATTCTGCGACGTAGGCTGGATGCACCCACTTCTCGTGCCCCTACACTGGGTGCGGGTTGTGACAAAACTTATATTTCTGAGTTTGATATTGGTTTTAGTTTAGTTTATGAGTTTAATTTTATATATTGATCTAATGTTTACATTCAAATTATTATAATCTATATGTTATAGCTTTTTTTGCGTGTGTATATATATATATACATATATATATATATATATATATATATATATATATATATATATAAACAGAAATTTAACTGACATTCAAATGAAATTAACTAACAGTTACCATAAATAAGATACACCAAACAGAGTTTTTAAAGTTTAACTTGAATACCAAAATGAATAGGTTCATAAATGACCTAAGAACACTAGTCAACTTCAAATCAAAAGTAACCAGGAAGAGTTCCTTTAACCAAAAAGTCTTGCGTGTAAAAAGAAAGATATTACTTAGTCCACCTCCTCGATCTTAGGACCAGCTCTGCTGCTCCCAGCTGAAGGACCATCCTCGTCCATTCCACCAGCCATGTCAGGACCAGCACCCTGGTACATCTTGGCAATAATAGGATTGCAGAGGCTCTCAAGCTCCTTCATCTTGTCATCGAATTCATCAGCTTCGGCAAGTTAGTTGCTGTCAAGCCATTGGATCGCTTCATCAATCGCATCCTCGATCTTCTTCTTGTTCTCAGCTGGCAGCTTGGATGCAATCTTCTCATCCTTGATAGTATTCCTTATATTGTAGGAGTAGTTCTCCAAAGCATTCTTGGACTCCACCTTCTTCTTGTGCTCCTTATCCTCAGACTTGTACTTCTCTGCATCCTGGACTATCTTCTCAAATCATCCTTGCTAAGCCTGCCCTTGTCATTGGTATTAGTGATCTTGTTCTTCTGTCCGATGGTCTTGTCCTTCGCAGACACATTTAAGATACCATTGGCATCAATGTCGAAGCAGACTATTTTCTGAGGAACACCCCTAGGAGCAGAAGGGATGCCAGATAGATCAAACTCGCCAAGAAGATTGTTATCTCTGGTCCTAGTCCTCTCACCTTCGTAGACCTGGATCAAGACTCCAGGCTGGTTATCAGAGTATGTAGAGAAGACCTGCTCCTTCTTTGTAGGAATGGTAGTGTTCCTTGGGATCAAGACAGTCATGACTCCTCCTGCAGTCTCGAGACTAAGGAAGAGAGGAGTGACATCCAACAAAAGCAGGTCCTATACCTTCTCATTGCCTTCACCACTCAAGATAGCTGCCTGAACAGCGGTACCATATACAACAGCCTCATCAGGGTTGATGCTCTTACACAGTTCCTTTCCATTAAAGAAGTACTGCAAGAGTTGTTGAACCTTCGGAATTTTGGTGGACCCACCAACAAGAACGACATCATGACTCGTGCTCTTGTCCATCTTAGCATCCCTTAAACACTTCTCAACCGGCTCTATACACTTACGGAAAAGATCCATGTTAAGCTCTTCAAATCTGGCTCTAGTGATTGTGGAGTAAAAATCGATACCCTCGTACAGGGAATCAATCTCGATAGTAGTCTGGGCAGTAGAAGACATAGTCCTCTTCGCCCTCTCGCATGATGTCCTCAACCTCCTAAGAGCTCTGGGATTTCCGGTGATGTCCTTCTTGTTTTTCCCCTTAAACTCTTGGACGAAATGGTTAACCATTCTGTTGTCGAAGTCCTCCCTACCAAGGTGACTATCACCAGCAGTTGCTTTCACCTCAAAGATCCCCTCCTCAATTGTGAGAAGAGACACATCAAACGTGCCGCCACCAAGATCAAAGATGAGAACATTCTTCTCGCCAACGCTTGTGGCCTTCTTGTCAAGACCAGAAGCAATGGCAGCAGCAGTTGGCTCGTTAATAATTTGCATGACATTAAGACCAGCTATGACACCAGCATCCTTAGTAGCCTGGCATTGGGAGTCATTGAAGTAGGCAGGAACAGTGACGACAACATTCTTAATAGTAGAACCCAAGTAGGCCTCAGCAATTTCCCTTATCTTGATTAAAACCATAGAAGAGATCTCTTCAGCAGCAAACTCCTTATCCTCACCCTTGTGCTGCACAACAATCATGGGCTTGTCACCAGGGCCAGGAATGACCTTGAATGGCCAGTGCTTAATATCATCCTACACAGAAGCATCAGTGAATCTCCTTCCAATCAAGCGCTTGGCGGCGTTGTCGATCAAGCGCTCGAAGTCAGTGAAGGCGACGTAGGAGGGGGTGGTCCTGTTCCCCTGGTCGTTCGCGATGATCTCGACCCGGTCGTGCTGCCATACTCCTACGCAGGAGTATGTGGTGCCGAGATCGATCCCGATCGTCGGTCCCTCTCCCTTTCCCGTCATTTTTTTTAGGGCTTGGAGAGGTTTGTAGAGGAGTTTGGAGAGATGGGGAGAAATCGAAGAGCAGGTGGTGGCTGCTCTCTCTAAAATTATATATATATATATATATATATATATATATATATATATATATATATATATATATATATATATATATATATATATATATATAATTTTAGAGTTAGGTTTGGTGATATTTCTGATTTTGATTTTGTAGTTAAACTATGGTTACATTCATGGTATATAAATCTATATGTATATATAGTTTTATTGTATATAAATATCTATATTATATATAGTGTTAGTATATATAGATATATAGGCTTATATATTTTTAGGGGATATTGGTTCAGTTGAATTGTGTATTGGTTTGGGGCAGCCCCTACTACACAGCAAACGCACACAACACACACCCTCATTTCATTCTATGCCTATATATATACATATGTTATTTATATAAAAAAAATCCTTTATCCATTGATAGATACTTATATATATAAAGTGTATATATGTATTTATATATATTATGTAAGTTATTCTTAGATTTTTAGTCTAACAGCTGCCCTATACCAGCAGCCATACTCATCTCTCACACACACTCTCATCCCCTTTCTTTACATACCTATGTATATGTGTGTGTGTGTGTGTGTGTGTGTGTGTGTGTGTGCGTGTGTGTGTGTGTATATATAATATATTTATATATATTTTCTTTTTTTTTTCTTTTGTGTTGTGTGTGTGTGTGTATATATTATATATATATGTGTGTGTGTGTGTGTGTGTGTGTGTGTGTGTGTGTTTATATAATGTGTGTGTGTGTGTGTGTGTGTGTGTATTATATGTGTGTGTGTGTGTGTGTGTGTGTGTATACACCACCACATATATATATATACACACACATACATACATACATACATACCTACATACATACATACATACATACATAATAAATATATA
>JANAVB010033197.1:0-52537 GCA_029216955.1 Iris pallida | reverse complement strand
AGTACTCATTTGAATGACCATGATCCACGGAATAAGATTTCACTCAACGTAGGGACTATTAAGTTAAAAAAATAATGATTGCATGGAGAGAATGGATTCCCGAGTTCTTACATGGCAGCCCCCTTGGGACAAGTAGTACCTGATGGGCCGGCTGGTTCCCACAGATACTGTAAATCTGCCACACGGGCAGGGAACAGTATCTGCTTTTATTATTATTGTATATTGTATATTGACGGGCGTCCTGCTAGGACTCGTCTAATTCATGCATGGCGCACATGATTGACTGGATAGACTAGCCTTGCTTGCACACAGTAAGAACTACGGAATCTCTAATTGCATTATTCCAGGATAACTTGGGACTCGCAATAGCAAGCCGTTGCAGTTGATTGGCCATTCAAGATGATTTGTTTGTGTACTGTACCTACTCTGTTGCCTAACTGGGATGATCAGAATGTCAGGACATGACGGGCCAACTTCTGTCCTTGTTGGTTGGGAGGTTGGTTCGAAGTGTCGTGATGTAATGTGAATCCTAGTGGAAAGCAGAGATCTATTTATCATATTATATACTGGTATTAGTTCTCATGTCGTGCTTCCTTGGGGTACTTGCTATTAGAGGTCTAACCTCTCTGGTTTTGCATGGCCAGATTTAGAGCCGGTCCCCGAGGATCCAGCTTACTTCTACCTCCAAGATGGTCAACACTAGAGGGATGATCGCAGGAGGACTCGAGTGGGTCCCTTACTTCACCGCTCGTTTTGTTATTTACCTTATACTTAGCCGTTTGGCACCGACATGTTAGTCGGATTGTCTTACATTTACTTTTGCATACTTGTAATTAAGTCAGACTGCAGCTGATAACAATTGTGCACACTTTACTATACCATCTGGCTATGTTTTGTAAAGCCAGATCTCAAGAACATTTTGACTAAGCGTTTGGGACGCCTTACTGCTTCATCTTACATGTTCTTTATTACTGTTTCTTATTTGAATGATTGAGACAATAGATGTGAAGTGACCATAGAAAGACTTTTATGTAGTATGCACCCCCTCGTCTGGTTAGACAGCATTGATCGTATTATACGGTATTCATCTACCCGTAATACGTAGCTGGCTGAGTCATTCCCCCGCTCTCCAGTATTCTGGTTCTGGGGCGTGACACCTTAAGATCAGTTTTAGAACCGATGCCTTGGCCTATTTGTGTATCTAGACCATCACCGTTCTATCGTACCGATATCTTCCTTATCCTTGCCTCTAGAAATTTCTCGTGCTTGCATTGTCAATACACCGACTCGTGCTTGTCTTTCGTG
This sequence comes from Iris pallida, assembly GCA_029216955.1. Lineage (NCBI taxonomy): Eukaryota > Viridiplantae > Streptophyta > Magnoliopsida > Asparagales > Iridaceae > Iris > Iris pallida. The sequence goes on along the minus strand of JANAVB010033197.1, from coordinate 51,232 downwards.
CCATACTCTGGGACGTAACGACTCGGTCGTCTCAAATACTTGCCCGTGCCTCAAACATCGAGGCCATGCCTCACAGCATAAACTGACTTATCCAAACTCGCCTTACGGCCCTTCCAGACTTAACTCGAAACGTCTAACACAACTTGTGGAACCGGTGTTGAGAAATCAAGTACGATGCCATATCTCGTGACGAAATACATCTCTTTACGTATAACCAAATCTTAGGCTCATATTACCTTAGGTGCATACCGTGCAAGCTTTCCACAACACATTACATACTGTACTTATGCTTCTTTGGTTACGACTGACATCGTGCATGCGGATTCGCCGCGTAGTACGCCAATTATCTATATGAAAGGCTACTGGCATGACAAGCCATCACAGACATAGCTCGGGTAGGCGACGGGTCTTTCGATGCAAGGTTGCGAGCCCCATTGAAAGCCCCCGACTACCCTCACGCAATGAATCGTGCGCTGCTATAACGTCTACCCCCTAGGATAATTGGGCCCGGTGCCCCGGCGTATAACCAGTCTAGGTAAAAATCCTTGTCGACAAGGTGTCCAATGACCACGCACCTACGAGACATCTAGACTCACGTAAATGCATGGCCTAATGTTACGGTACGGCTGGAATCATACTTAGCATCTTGTGCTCTAAACCACCTTTGTATAACGTGCATCAAACGTGAGACTCCCAACCGAGGGACCGCCTCGTACTTCTTAACGTGGATAGGAACGCAAGACTCCCAACCGAGGGACCGTCTCGTACTTTTAACGTGGATAGGAACGCGAGACTCCCAACCGAGGGACCGCCTCGAACTTCTTAACGTGGATAGGAACGTGAGACACCCAACCGAGGGACCGCCTCGAACTTCTTAACGTGCATAAGAAAGTCTCATACCCTAATGTATTCTGTGTGACACTATCGTCCAGGTCACACTCTATGTGACGAGCCTTAAGACCGTAGGAACGAATGGATATATGCTGTCGTAGAACCGTGGACCGTGCATACGCTCAACTTGAACAACCAAATTGTTTGGGTACCTAAACTCATGCCATAAGCCGTACGATATAACTTAGCTCGTGGGTCGATCAAGGCTACGCCAAGCCTTGCACTCTATGGAAACGTGCATGCTTTATCGAGCATCTACGCGGGCGACGCCTATGACTTAGGCTCATAGTTTGTGACGAATACCAACTTTACCTTCTCCCAAGCCACGGGACGAAGGACCGAGTGTCATTTTCAAAGCACGCCGTGCACCAACTCTAATCCGACCGTGGGACGTTTTCCATGTTCTAAACTCGATTCGACACGTCGGGATTATATCCTTAGCTATGTGGATTCGTCTCTTTATTATCAAGCCTATTGTGCAAGTTAAAAACACACGAATTATTAAGTGATGGCTAAGATGTGGCAAGTTCACTAAAACTACCCCACCTGAGCGAGCGATCGCCTTGACCGAGCAGTGTCTTCGAGCAGCCGTTGCAAGGCTGAGTCCGAATGCCGTCGGCATTTAGATTCCTCCGATTGACTGAGCGGGACGGGGCACTACACCAGCTAAGCCCAAGAAACTTCTGATTTTTGTAACTGAACTTGTTGTAGTCCACTTCTCAATAGCAGCTATCTTCATTGGATCCACCAAAATTCCTTCTCCTGTGACAACATGGCCTAGAAAATCCACTTTGTCTAAGAATAATTCGTATTTTGATAGCTTACCATAGAGCTTCTCCTTCCTTAAAGTTTCTAAAACTTTCCTCAGGTGCTCTTCTTCGGTCTTCGAGTAGATCAGAATGTCATTGATGAAGACAACAACAAACTGATCCAGGTATTCATGGAAGACCTTGTTCATAAGGTTCATGAATACTGCAGGGGCATTCGTCAGTCCAAACAACATGACCAAAAATTTATATTGTCCATATTTGGTGTTGAACGCCGTCTTTGGAATATCCTCCTTCCTGACCTTGATTTGATGGTAGCCAGACCTGAGATCTATCTTCGAAAATACCTTAGCTCCACTCAGTTGATCAAACAGGTCATCGATCTGGGACAGAGGGTACTTGTTCTTGATGGTGATGTTGTTCAGCGCCCGGTAATCAATGCACATCCGCATGATTCCATTCTTCTTAGGTATGAACAAAACTGGCACTCCCCAGGGTGAAGCTCCATCTCCGATAAATCCCTGGGCCTTCAGTTCGTCAATCTGGTCCTTCATCTCCTTTACCTCCTTGGGGTTGACTCTGTAGCATCCCCGAGAAATAGAGAAAGAGCCGGGCACTAGGTCGATGGTGAATTCTACACCTCGGTCTGGCGGCAATCCCGGAAGACTATCTGAAAAGACGTCCATGAATTTTGCTATGATAGGGTGAGGAGGCCCAAATTCTTCGGTGATAGAGGAGTAGGTAACACTCTTCATGTCTTTCGGAGCTCGAGAGATTTCAAACTCCGGTTCTTCTGGTGGACTGAAGATTACACATCCTCTGTGACAATCTATCAGCGCATGCTGCTCACTTAACCTTTCCATCCCTAGGACTATATCATAGTTGGGCAAGGACATCACAAGTAAGGGTGCTAAGAATTTGTGGCCTGAGATAGTTATGGGGCAGTTACATGTCTCGGTGATATGTATGGGTCCACCACCGGTCATAACTGTACTTAGCATCTTGCTAAATCCTGTAACTAGTTGGTGTGCAAAAATGAACTTTGATGATATAAAACTGTGTGATGCACCCGAATCAAATAATGCTAGAGCAGGATATGAAAACACATAAATGGAACCTGTGATGACATCATCGGTAGGTTCCTACTCTGGTTCTTGCTCATCTGCTGCTAGAGAAAAAGCTCGCCCGGTCTTCTGCTGATGTTGCCCAAACCGTTGTTGCTGAGTGGGATGAGGAGCTCTTGCTGAGTTGCTCCGGTCCGGGTGAATGCTGTAGGGCAGTCCTTCATTTGGTGGATGGCAGACCCATAAACTAGGCAGTATCCCAGTTTCTTCCTGCACATGTTCGCTTGATGTCCTGGCCTCTTGCAGAAGTCGCAAACAGGGATCTGCTTCTGAGGCGCTCTGTCACTGGACCTTGCCTGATGGTGCTGCTGCTGGTGGTGAGAAGGCCTGTTGTTGTTGTGGTTGGGCTTCTTCTGGTAACCCTGGAAGTTGCTAGTTCCAGGATACTCCCTTTTTGAACGAGAAGGCTGACTCTTATCCACATCCTGAGCTCGTATCAGAATCTTCTCGTATGTCTTGGCGCCGCCTGCGATCACAGGGGTGCAAATATCTTCCCTTAGTCCATACCTGAATCTCTTAACAAGATCCGCGGGGTCAGCAACCAAGTTCTTGGCAAAGCGGCTAAGTCGGTCGAACTCTGCCGCAGACTCTCCAACCGTCATGTTCCCTTGCTTTAGATCCTGGAACTGTCTTTCCATCTCCCGTAACTCTGATTTTGGGAAGAACTTCCTGCGGAACAACCTCTTGAAGGTGTCCCAGTCAAGCTGCTTGTCCTGGAGTCGGGGTTCATTCCGATACCAGGTGCTTGCTACATCTCGCAGCTGGAGTCCTACTGCTTCGACATGGAGGTCGTCGGGTAGTCGAGCGATGCTGAAGAGATGCTCCATGCTGTCGAGCCATTCGTCGGCATAGATGATTCCTTCGGTTCCCTTGAAGGGTCGAGGGTCCTGCTTCTTAAAGTTCTCGATAGTGCCGACCTTCACATAATAATATGTCTCCTATCAAATTGAATGGCCTTAATGATACATAAATTAACTCTTAGATTTATGTTTACCTTAGCAGGCCTTCGTTCCGATTGAGCTGTTCCTCCTCTCGAGGGCAGCCATAGCCACGTTGTGGGCATTCTCCATGCCTTCTCTCATGATCGCGGTCTGTTCGTGATGGGCTTCAGCTTGGGCTGCGGTCTGTTCACGATGGGCTTCAGCTTGGACACTTTGGGCCTCCAGTACTCCTCGTAGCAGGCTACGAGCTCGGTGGGGTCTACCGGTACTGGTGGGGCAGCTGGTACGGGCACTACCGCAGGGGACTGCAGTTCAGTTTGGAGAAGTGCAGGTTCTGCCGTTTGCGCTATAGTAGCATAAACGGGACGGGGGGGTGCTGGTGCGGCATGGGGACGGTCAGTCAGCTGCAAGGAAGGAGGGTCTCGACGTGCTTGAGGAGGTGGGATGTGATTGGTAGACACCTCATCTTCAACAGGGCCGGAGCGGGTGGCCTTTCCTTTGGCTATACTCTGGAAGGTTTAGGATGCAATACATAAGCAAGGTATCCTACCAGTCTATAATAACAAAAATACTTACTTATAGTATATTTCGGTCCTATGTTGTGACAAATAATGTTCTAGTGTTCTAATTGTTTCTAGATATGTTTACCTAAGTTGTTGTTTTTGAGACCTGCATGGGCCACCACTAAAAATATGTCATGACCCGATTCCAAATTATTGGGTCGAACCGGATCATGCCCAGCCTGTACCGTTGTGAGACGGCGACAGTAAGCTGTTCTATATGCAGGTGTTCATAACAACATTTATACATTTGTCACAACTTGAATATACGAAAATTTTAAAAACTTTTTATTCAACAATTGAAAGGTACAACTGGAAATGAGAGTACTGAAATAAAGTACTGAATTCAAATCAAAACTCCAAAACATAAAACTAGATAACAGGAAAGTAACTAGCTAGACGGTCGGCTATCAGCCTCTAGTTCTGCGTCCTCCAAGGAGGACTCTGGCAACACCACAAGATACAATACAGGGTCATAGTAGCTATTGAACAATAACTCAGCATCATCAACATCACCTATGGAGGGGGATCCAGTCAGGAAAGGAGTAAGTACGAGTACATAATCCGATATTCTAAATAATAACGGAAAGATGCAATTTTAAATAGTTGAAATACTTTGAACAATATTTTCCAGCAATTTTCAGCAATTCAATATTTCAAACAATGTGATTTGAATAGGTAACGTCTATGACCGGCTTGGGTTGTACAATAGCATCCTAGCGATGCGTACGGCCTATCCCCGTGTGTAAGAGGGGTAAGCTCGTGCAATAATGCAATATGAGGGTTTGGTCATAAACGCTGCACTACTCCCCCAATATCCCCACAATCAATAATCGAACTCAAGAAGAGAGTTCCGTGTAGCAATGTGGTTTAAGCATGCAATCATGACAACTACTAAATAAAATGCAAGAAAATATAACCGTAACTTGCCTTTGTTTGTATGACTGGATTGGGATGTCATGCCGAAAAGGAAGTCAAGTATGTCCTCGAAATCCTATAGTTGAGAATCCTGACTTAGAATCATAGATGAGCCAAATCTAGGTGTGCTAGTTGTAATTTCTAGAAACAGGCCCTAGTCAGGTTTTAAGTTATTTAATTAATCTAACGAAATTCGTCTGACGTCGTAAACTATATTGGTTATCAATTTACGGAATAATCGATTTTTGATTTATTAGGAAAATAGCAATTACACTTTAATTGTCAAGACTTTGTATTTTTAATAATATATATAAAACTAAGTGGTCTTTTAAGTGAGAAAACATGAAGTTGTTTAAAATATTAGGAATCTTTATTCATTAACTTAATATGAGAAAATCTTATTAATTTTGTACAAAATAATTAATACCCAATTATAATTTATACGTCTAGCTACGCAAATAACCAACCCAGAAAAGAAATAGAAAATCTAAGCTACAATACAGGGCCACAGAAAAATAAAGAAAAACTGGACTTATGCCCTTACAACAAATTAATTAATTTAATATAAAAACTGAGGCGAGCTCTGAATGCCGTAAAGCGGTCCAGTCAGGAGGCTGAATGTCACGACCCGCACCCACTGTGAGGGTACGAATACGTAACGACGCCCAGCCTACTCCGCAGTGTCGGCGGTAGAACGCTGTCCTAGGTTACTATCTAATCAACAACTCACGCAATTATATAATGTAATCGTCAAATCTCAACTCCGAACGGAGGACAAGTATAGATATAATGAATCTCAATCACAGTCTAAGAACGATAAAATATCACAGAAGATTAAACTAAGACTAATAACAGAAATAAATCCAACAACTAAAATAATATAAACTCAGACAATCTCAACTACAATCTCAACTATCATATACAACTCCAGTTCTAAAATATGAAAGTTAAACAAAACGACTAGCTAGTCTCCCGATCACTCCTGAGTGTCGGGGCCATAGGTAGCTAAGCCATCTCCTGCTCCAGGGCAAGTATGGCAAATGTCCTCAGGGCAGTCATCTGTAATATTTTTAACAGGTCCAGTCAGGACAGGAACGAGTACAACTCATCAAGAAAACCAAGTAAATGACAGAGAACTATAAAACAGTTATAGACAGTTGTATTGATGAATATGGCAGTTTATGTTCAGGTGATGGTAAGAAAGACAGATAGGTGCAAGTAAGGTAAAAAACTAAACAAGGGAAGAATCATAGCAAGAAACTGTAAAAATAGAACTAGCTGAACCAGGGTAATATGGTATAAGTCCAGGCAGCAATGTAGACCAGTGTAACTCTAATGTAAGTCCAGTACAGGATGAATCTAATACAAGATGAATCCAGTAAGGGACGATTCCAGTTATAGTGATCTATGATTCCAGGGTGAGTCCAGCCTATACTCTAGCAGTGTTTTTAAAATACCGAGTTCGACATGTAAACGGCTGTAGGTACTACGGCACACCACACACCTGGCCGGGTGTGAGATGGCTATCATTCCAGTAGATTCTAGTTGGGAGATTCCAGATTAGGGTACGTCTACATGCCTCACTCTAGTATTTCCTCCCAGCAAATGAATCCAGAATTCTGACACAATGATTAAAGATGAGTCCAGCCAAAATATAATGATACCAGTAAATGATTCCAGTAAATGATTCCAGTTAAATGATTCCAGTAGGTGATTCCAGTAATAGAGATGATACCAGTAATAGATGCCAGAAAAAAAAGTGTGTCTTATACATGAATCCAGAAATATCCACATGTGTTGTAACATACAAACGCATACAACTAACTAGAACTGAAGTACAGTAATTGACAAGTAAATGAGAGAACTATCAGAGAATGTACTCGTCTGATACTCTGAAAAGAGTAGTATAATGTCAGATATCTGTACCGGAGTCACAGTGTCCTAAATAGAACAGTACAGGTTATAATGTGCTTAAAATAAGACAAATGAAGTCTACGATGCAATCTACATGTTTCTAAGTCAAATCTAGGTCAAAGTCAACTCTAAGTCAACCCTGGTCAACTATCTAGGTCAAACTAGGTCAACCTAAGTCAAACCTGGTCTATGCTAGTCTAACTAGTCCATTCTAGGTCTAACATGACTAAACAAGTCTATCTAGATTCTACACTAGGCATTCAAGTCACCCATAGGCCAAGAGCCTAAGCTAGGCTATATCATGCCTAAAACCACCCTATAATCACATCTACACATAACACATGGCAATTTTTATCTAATACACACATAGATATATTTATATAATCTAATTTAGAATACACTATTGATCTATTATATAATATAATATAGAATATACATATAACATATAGGCTACTATATGCATTATATATCCAATAATATTATACACACACCCATGATATATTTATAGGATACCTTAATATATATACATATATCAATACCTATGTATAGAGAATAGGAAAACACATATTGTGTCCAAGTGTGTGTGTGTCATGAGTAGAGTGTCATTCGAGTTTCATGTGTGTGTGGGTGATATGGTGTAAGTTAATGAGTGTGTGTGAGCATGTGTGGGTATGTCCATGTGGGGGAAAGAGTGTAACCATGTGCAAGTGTGTGAGAGTGTATAGGTGCTAAATTCAGTTTTGTGTGGGTAAAGAACTGGGAAAAACAGTGATTTATCTCAGGAATTTTCTGAGAACAAGACCAAGTGAAAACAGTGGTATGTCAATAGCTTAGGTGTGTGTTTGTGTCTATGAAAAATCTGAAAACAAAGAGTGTAGGGTGTGTGTGAATATAACATTACAGTTCATGATTTCTCAGGAATTTGGATAATGCAATGTGTGTAATGTAGGGTATCTCATAGGTTCTCAGAGAATTAATGCATCCTATATGACAGTTCTATAGTCCCAGGAAATAGACAATCTCAGGAACCCAAGTCCAAGACATCCAATCGACCTAAACTAGATGAACACAAAAGCATGGATAACTGAGAATGGGCATCCCTACTGTTCTCAGGTTACAGTGTTCACATTGACAGTTAGTGTTTAGGAAAAATTGATAATAGGGTCAACCTAGACTGCTATAGATAATAGGTGGACTGAATTGCTCAGTTTGCAATAGAGAACTGTACCTCATTGCCTGGACAGTAATCGAGGGTCCAAGCATGGACTGAAATGACAATGTGGACAGCCATGTGTGTGTATAGGACAGGGTTTACATCTCAAAACATTTCAAAACAGGGAGTTATTTTCAGTTGTGTGTGGCATGGAATTTCATGAATGAATGAGCCAAAAAAAGGGAAATGACCAAATAATTGGGACTGATACAAAGTGAAATTGGACTGATCATTAATAATCAAAGGGACTGAAAAAATGTAATGAAGGACTGACCAAGGTTCAAGGAAACTGAAATATACAATCTAATTCAGAAAACTGAACAATGCAATGTGTATCAGAAAATAGGAAGTTTATACACATATCGAAATCCCATTCAAAGGGCAAAACCCGAATCCAACATGAAATACCCAACTAGCAGTATCCAATACACATGTAGGAATCATTCAGGGATTTAAAACAACATTTTAATCGGATTAAAAAGGAATCAAATTCAGGATTTCGAATTTAAATACTTGGTATCAGTAATATTGGGAAATATAAAATTCGAATTCAAAATCGTGTTAATATACCAATTTATAGGTTGGTAACTAATCTAACACATCCATACGTGTAGTAACATGTGGTTTCGTGTCCAAAAAATCAGACACGAATTGTCCAGACACCTCGAGCACACAGACACACTCGAGCACACACAGTATCGTGCAGGCGTGTCACAGAGTCGTGTGCATGACACACGACACGTGACACATCGTGCTTGTGTCCAGATACTCGCCAGGGATAGGGTAACGTGTCCCACTGCCTGTCGTGTCCACGAAACTTGTGGTGTCGTGTCGAACCTCGTATCAGTGCGCGTTTGCACGCTAATCGACAGCTCGTGCGTGTCCCGTGCGACCATTGGGGAGGGTTTCTCCTCGCACACAAAATGAGATGCTCCCAAATTTTGGGAGCATGGTGGCAGTCATTGCCCCAACACTCACGCAAAATTTGGTGCAACCACGTATCCTGTGTCGGGAGAAATAGACCCCGTGTTGCAGGACACGGTGCACAGTGCACGGACAGCGTGTTCGTGTCCTCGTGTGGACACGACACGACTCAAAAATTAGGAATAAAACACAGAAATCAATAAGCAACCCTTAGATCTAGGATTCTATTCAAAAAGATTTGCAAAATTTGCAAATCGAAAGTTCGGACATTTCGTCGAACACCTAGCATACCATATGACACGTGTCCGATACGGACACCAAACGGACACGAAATTTACCCAAATTTCAGGGACACCTAGGGGACTCCTAGATCTAGCCCTATATGCAAAGAAAACCAAAATTTAAATCAATTTAAAGGGTTTTACCTATAGGTGCAAATTGTATGGAAAAGCTCCAAATGGGGGGTGTTCCTCTTGATGGCCAAAAGCTCCAAATGAGCCCAAAGCTGAGATTAACCTCCAGAATTATAAAATATACAGAAATTAGAACCTATTGCAAAAGACTAGGATTAAAAAGGAATTAAAATGGATTTATGGGGATTTTTGGAAGGGGGACAATACCTTTCTTTTCTCCAAGTGTTGGAATAAAATAAAAGAGGCAAGAACTCAAGGAGAAGATTATTATAGGGAGGGGAGCCCTAGTGGCTGTTCATAGGTTCAATAATTAGGGTTAGGTTCACTAAATGGCCCATGGGCTTAAGTCATGATCAATTAAATAGTTACCATAAGTCATTTCATGAAACCACAAGCCATGACTTAAATTCACTAATCCAAATCCCTTCATTCTAAAACTATTCTTAATGACTAAAATAGGTTAACTCAAGTTAGACTAGGGTCACCATAGCTAGGGTTAGGTTCTAGGCTAGTCCACTAGGTCTCAGCAAGTCATGGTCAACTAGAATTCACCAATTCAATTCACCAAATAATTCAAATAAGTCAAATGACCAAATTACCCCTAGGCTAAAATGATAATTAATCATCCTAATGACATGGTTAAGCTCTAGGTCATGCAGTCTCTCAGGTCACTAGCAGTACATCAAAATCACAAGTCATGACTTAACCAGTTTTTAAATAGTTTAAAAATTATTAAAAATTACCAAAAATCGTAATGTGAATTAAATATCAATAATAATTATTATAATTACAAAATTTTAAAAATACCCTCATCTGGAAAACTGGGTGTTACAATCCTACCCACCTTAGAAAAAAATTCGTCCTCGAAATTAAGATGATCGCACCCTTCCTAGGTCAAACCCCCAGCAAATCAAGGTCAAAGCAACACAATCCTACTGGTCGTGATTTCACAGTCTCGAACGGGTAGCTACACTATCTAGCAAATCAAAACGATATCCTGGCAGGTACTAATAGAATCACACAGGAAAGTGGGGAAGAAGAATGAGAAGGACAAACCTGCTAACCCGTCACCCGTAGCGTCGGTCTACTCGACTGTCAGCACAGAAGCTCTGCCCCTCTGGGGTGTATCCCTCTGTTGGTGCGGGCACGGTGCTGCGCTACAGGTGGCCTAGCTCCCTCTATCTAATCCTTGACACTCAAGTAATACCCACACTGATATTCTACTCAATTTCTCTAGGGCACCATCTATATGGTATCTATCCTGCAATCTAATAATCATACCCGTCTATCCAGAACCATGTCACCAGAATCCTTGTCACACCAGTAAGTATGGCTGTGATAATCCGTAGAGTCCACAACTAATGTACATATATCTAGAATAATGGTATTTAAAATTTTTGCATTGCCGCTAGCTTGGCTGTAAAAACATTAAATTCCCACACCCGAGAAATACATCCAAAATCGGACTCTATCTCATCGCCCAACCAACTGATGTGGCCGTAGAAGACTCTAGATTCTATGACTGAGGCAACCTAGCCCATAATGTTATCTTGGTAGAAAATCAAGTCAAATATGAATACCAAGAATCAATTTCAACGATGAACAAGGAAGATAGACAGATACTGTCAGAATCAAATTTCGAGATAGTTTATAACGAGATTCTCAAGGGTCATCCCAGGAATCTTCTCAAGTAGTCCAACTGTGATTGAGTGCCTCTCCGGTAAAGCCTATCTCTCAATCCTATCGCAGGCTCGCATCAGTACAACTAAGTCGCCGTACTACCACGATATCGTACTAACGCGACTCTCGACCTGTATGGCCACCACTAAAAACGTGTCACGACCCGTACCCACTGTGAGGGTACGAATACGTATACGCCCAGCCTACGCCGCATTGTCGGCGGTAGAACGCTGTCCTAGGTTACTATCTAATCAACAACTCACGCAATTATATAATGTACTCATCAAATCTCAACTCCGAACGGAGGACAAGTATAGATATAATGAATCTCAATCACAGTCTAAGAACGATAAAATATCACAGAAGATTAAAACTAAGACTAATAACAGAAATAAATCCAACAACTAAATAATATAAACTCAGACAATCTCAACTCATATACAACTCCAGTTCTAAAACATGAAAGTTAAACAAAACGACTAGCTAGTCTCCCGATCACTCCTGAGTGTCGGGGCCATAGGTAGCTAAGCCATCTCCTGCTCCAGGGCAAGTAGGGAAATGTCCTCAGGGCAGTCATCTGTAATATTTTCAACAGGTCCAGTCAGGACAGAACGAGTACAACTCATCAAGAAACCCCAAGTAAATGACAGAACTATAAAACATTATAGACAGTTGTATTGATGAATATGGCAGTTTATGTTCAGGTGATGGTAAGAAAGACAGATAAGTGCAAGGAAGGTAAATAACTAAACAAGAGAAGAATCATAGCAATGAAACTGTAAAAATAGAACTAGCTGAACCAGGGTAATATGGTATAAGTCCAGGCAGCAATGTAGACCAGTTAACTCCAATGTAAGTCCAGTACAGGATGAATCTAATACAAGATGAATCCAGTAAGGGACGATTCCAGTTATAGTGATCAATGATTCCAGGGTGAGTCCAGCCTATACTCTAGCAGTGTGTTTTAAAATACTGAGTTCACATGTAAACGGCTGTAGGTAATACGACACACCACACACCTGGCCGGGTGTGAGATGGCTATCATTCCAGTAGATTCCAGTTGGAAGATTCCAGATTGGGGTATGTCTACATGTCTCACTCTAGTATTTCCCCTCCCAGCAAATGAATCCAGAATTCGACACAATGATTAAATGAGTCCAGCCAAAATATAATAATACCAGTAAATGATTCCAGTAAATGATTCCCGTTAAATAATTCCAGTAATAGAGATGATACCAGTAATAGAGGCCAGAAAATAAAAGTGTGTCGTATATATGAATCCAAAATATCCACACGTGATGTAACAGAGAATCGCATACAACTAACTAGAACTGAAGTACAGTAATTGACAAGTAAATGAGAGAACTATCAGAGAATGTACTCGCCTGATACTCTAAAGAGAGTATAATGTCAGATGTCTGCACTGGAGTCACAGTGTCCTAAATAGAACAATACAGGTTATAATGTGCTTAAAATAAGACAAATGAAGTCTATGATGCAATCTACATGTTTCTAAGTCAAATCTAGGTCAAAGTCAACTCTAAGTCAACCCTGGTCAACTATCTAGGTCAAACTAGGTCAACCTAAGTCAAACCTGGTCTATACTAGTCTAACTAGTTATTCTAGGTCTAACATGACTAAACAAGTCTATCTAGATTCTACACTAGGCATTCAAGTCACCCATAGGCCAAGAGCCTAAGCTAGGCTATATCATGCCTAAAACCACCCTATAATCACATCTACACATAACACATGGCAATATTTATCTAATACACACATAGATATATTTATATAATCTAATTTAATACACATATTGATCTATTATATAATATAATATGAATATACATATAACATATAGGCTACTATATGCATTATATATATCCAATAATATTAGTACACACACCCATGATATATTTATAGGATGCCTTAATATATATACATCAATACATATATATATACCTATGTATAGAGAATAGGAAGACACATATTGTGTCCAAGTGTGTGTGTGTGTCATGAGTGAGAGTGTCATTAGAGTTTCATGTGTGTGTGGGCGATATGGTGTAAGTTAATGAGTGTGTGTGAGCATGTGTGGGTATGTCCATGTGGGGGAAAGAGTGTAACCATGTGCAAGTGTGTGAGAGTGTATAGGTACTAAATTCAGTTTTGTGTGGGTAAAGAACTGGGAAGGGACAATGATTTATCTCAAGAATTTTCTGAGAACAAGACCAAGTGAAAACAGTGGTGTGTCAATAGCTTAGGTGTGTGTTTGTGTCTATGAAAAATCTGAAAACAAAGAGTGTAGGGTATGTGTGAATATAACATTACAGTTCATGATTTCTCAGGAATTTGGAATAATGCAATGTATGTAATGTAGGGTATCTCATAGGTTCTCAGGGAATTAATGCACATCCTATATGACAGTTCTATAGTCCCAGGAAATTGACAATCTCAGGAACCGAAGTCCAAGACATCCAATCGACCTAAACTAGATGAACACAAAAGCATGGGATAATTGAGAATGGGCATCCCTACTGTTCTTAGGTTACAGTATTCACATTGACAGTTAGTGTTTAGGGAAAAACTGATAATAGGGTCAACCTAGACTGCTATAGATAATAGGTGGACTGAATTGCTCAGTTTGCAATAGAGAACTGTACCTCATTGCCTGGACAATAATCGAGGGTCCAAGCATGGACTGAAATGACAATGTGGACAGCCATGTGTATGTATAGGACAGGGTTTACATCTCAAAATATTTTAAAATGGAGCATTGTTTCAGTTGTGTGTGGCATGGAATTTCAGTGAATGAATGAGCCAAAAAACAGGGAAATGACCAAATAATTGGGACTGATACAAAGTGAAATTGGACTGATCATTAATAATCAAAGGGACTGAAAAATGCAATGAAGGACTGACCAAGGTTCAAGGAAACTGAAATATACAATCTAACTTCAGAAAACTGAATAATGCAATGTGTATCAGAAAATAGGAAGTTCATACACATATCGAAATCCCATTCAATGGGCAAAACCCGAATCCAACATGAAATACCCAACTAGCAGTATCCAATCACATGTAGGAATCATTCAGGGATTTAAAACAACATTTTAATCGGATTAAAAAGGAATCAAATTCAGGATTTCGAATTTGAATATATGGTATCATAATATTGGGAAATGTAAAATTCGAATTCAAAATTGTGTTAATATACCAATTTATAGGTTGGTAACTAATCTAACACATCCATACGTGTAGTAACATGTGGTTTCGTGTCCAAACAATCAGACACGAAGTGTCCAGACACCTCGAGCACACACAGACACACTCGAGCACACAGTGTCGTGCAGGCGTGTCACAGAGTCGTGTGCATGACACACGACACGTGACACGTCGTGCTTATGTCCAGATACTCTGCGTCGTGTCCATGAAACTTGTGGTGTCGTGTCGAACCCCGTATCAGTGCGCATTTGCATGCGTAATCGACAGCTCGCGCGGGTCCCGTACGACCAGTGCGGGGAGGATTTCTCCTCGCACACAAAATGAGATGCTCCCAAATTTTGGGAGCATGGTGGCAGTCACTGCCCCAACACTCACACAAAATTTGGTGCAACCACGTGTCCTGTGTCGGAAGAAATAGACCCCGTAATGCAGGACACAGTACACAGTGCACGGATAGCGTGTTCGTGTCCTCGTATGGACACGACACGACTCAAAAATCAGGAATAAAACACAGAAATCAATAAGCAACCCTTAGATCTAGGATTCTATTCAAATAGATTTGCAAAATTTGCAAATCGAAACGGTTCGGACATTTCGTCGAACACCTAGCATACCATATGACACGTGTCCGATACGGACACCAAACGGACACAAAATTTACCCAAATTTCAGGGACACCTAGGGGACTCCTAGATCTAGCCCTACATGCAAAGAAACCAAAATTTAAATCAATTTAATGGGTTTTACCTATAGATGCAAATTGCATGGAAAAGCTCCAAATGGGGGGTATTCCTCTTGATGGCCAAAAGCTCCAAATGAGCCTAAAGCTGAGATTAACCTCCAGAATTATAAATATACAAAATTAGAACCTATTGCAAAAGACTAGGATTAAAAAGGAATTAAAATAGATTTATGGAGATTTTTGGAAGGGGGACAATACCTTTCTTTTCTCCAAGTGTTGGAATGAAAATGAAAGAGGCAAGAACTCAAGGAGGAGATTATTTATAGGGAGGGGAGCCCTAGTGGCTATTCATAGGTTCAATAATTAGGGTTAGGGTTCACGAAATGGCCCATGGGCTTAAGTCATGATCAATTAAATAGTTAAGCCATAAGTCATTTCATGAAACCACAAGCCATGACTTAAATTCACTAAACCAAATCCCTTCATTCTAAAACTATTCTCTAATGACTAAAATAGGTTAACTCAAGTTAGACTAGGGTCACCATAGCTAGGGTTAGGTTCTAGGCTAGTCCACTAGGTCTCAGCAAGTCATGGTCAACTAGAATTCACCAATTCAACAATTCACCAAATAATTCAAATAAGTCAAAATGACCAAATTACCCCTAGGCTAAAAATGATATTAATCATCCTAATGACATGGTTAAGCTCTAGGTCAAGCAGCTCAGGTTTCACTAGCAGCACATCAAAATCACAAGTCATGACTTAACCAGTTTTTAAATTATTTAAAAATTATTAAAAATCACTAAAAATCATAATGTGAATTAAATATCAATAATAATTATTATAATTACAAAATTTCAAAAATACCCTCATCTGAAAAACTGGGTGTTACACCGAAGCCCTGCACCCAAAATACTAGAGGCCAGTAACTAGTTCTAAAATAAAACAAATATAAAAATTAAATATAATTTGCAGAAAACGGGAGTCTCAGACTTGGTCATGCAATCTCATGTTGCTAGCTAACACCTCAACGTACAGGAAATCCTGTAGCGTTTGCGTGTCGTCGAGGCTTATCTGACCGATTCGGTCATCGCCTACAGGGGATACAGTAACTAACCAACCAACACTTTAAACCAAATCAAAACTAATGAACCATTTGCAAAAGCCGAGATTTTGGAAAATAGGTTTTGCTTACTAAAAATATTTTAAAAACATTTAAGAAAAATTGGGCAGCACCTCCTCTGTAACTAGGATGACCTAGCCACATAGGCGGTACCGTTCCACACCCAAAAGTATCCCAAACCAGGGAGACAACCACAACATCCCAAAGAAACATCCAATCCCAAAGGAAATGAACACACAACCATAAGGAAAAGTCTACACTAAAGAGAAACTAAGCCGCAACGTAAACAACAGTCCGATCCAAAATAACACATATCCCCTAACGCAATTAACTAAAGCCGATCCCCATAACGGGGTCGGGATGGCATCATCATTGACTAAGCTACGGGAGGGACACAGGGACACGGGATTATACATTACTTGCTCGGCTAGAGCTCTCAGATGCAAGAGTAGGAAAAAGAAATAATTCGCACGGACAGCAAAAAAGTGCCAAAAATTGCACAGGAGGTGCGGACAGGGATCGACTCGGGACAGTCCAAAAGCACGCGTAGGAAGAAAGGGCTTCCAGCAGGCCCGGCTCGCGGTCAGCGCTGGAAGGCGCTGCAGACGGGAAGTCGGCCGGCAGGGGGCAGCCAGAAACTCGGGGCACGTCGGGGAGGCGCTGGCCGAATGGCACGGGGCTCGCCGGGAAGGCGCTGGTCGAATGGCATGGGGCTCGCCGGGGAAGGCGCTGGCCGGACGGGCACGGGGGTCGTCGGGGGTCGCCTGGGAAGGCGCTAACTCCGGACACGGGGTCGTCGGGGGAAGGCGGCCGTGGAAGGCTCGGGCGAAGGCGGGCGCGGCCTCGGGAATGGCGTGCGGCCTCGGGGAACGGTGCACGGGCGGAGGCGCCGGGCTGGACTCTGGTCGGGGTGGCTAGGGCACAGCGGGTCGGGATCTGGCCGGAGCTTGGGGAAAGATGGAGAAGAAATTGGGAAGGAAAATGAGAATAGGGAGAGAGAGAGCTGGTGGTGGGTTATTAAGAAAAAAAAGAAGAAGAAGTGGAGGGAGAAGGGAAGTTGTGTGGAGGAAGAGTGCTGAGGAGAAGGAGAATTTGGAGGAACGACCTGGTCGCGGGGGAAGGACATGTCGTGGAAAAATAGTTTTTTTCTTTCCTCTTAGCCAAAAATAGGATTATAAATATATATCTAGGGCTATTATTTAATTAATAGATTTAAGGATGGATTCGGGACTGGAAACGAAATTGGGTTCAAGAAACGGAAGTCGGGTTCGAGTTCGGGGTCGGACCCCGGACACGGGATCGGGACAGGCCACAAACAAAATCCAATAATTAATTTTAAAAATAATGTTTCCTGATCCGACTTAAATAATAACAATAATAATAATATTAATAATAATAATAGTACTAAGACTAAGATTGTGCTACAGATAAATAAAATCCAACAATTAATAATTCAAGAAATTTTGGGTTTCACAAGTCCATCGTAGGAACGTCGGTATAGCGTTTTAGTAGCTGTATCATAATAAAACCGAATGGAACGCCTTCTGACCGATACGGCTTCTTTCGGATCTTCTGGGAGAATTCCATAGACAGCGAAGTCGATGAACGGGAACCTCCAGTCTCGGACATTAACACCGGCACTTGTCGTCATGACATGGGCCATCTGTGTGCATAGATTGTTTTTAGGACAGACCAAGTCTCGTCCTACTACCGTGACATAGTGTTGAGTCCCGAGGGGTGCTACTAATGAAGCTGCGAGGCCAGCTCGAGCGTCAGCCTCCAGGTTTTGTAGCCGAGGTATATGTTCTATGAAGAACTTAGTGAAGGTTGAAATAATATTCAATGCAACTTCATGGTAAGGAACCAGATCTTCATGGCGAACTTTGTACTGCCCTCGGATTTGATTAACGACAAGTTTGAGTCTCCGTAAGCTTTCAGATGATCTACCCCCAGTTGTCGTGCCAGCTGGAGTCCCATGATGAGAGCGTTGTACTTGACAACATTGTTGGAGCACGGCTTTGAAAGAGAGTAAGCGCTGTGGATGACCAGCTGATCGGGGGAGACCAAGACCACCCCTACTCCGGAGATGATTTGACGTTTGGGGCCTGTTCTCGAAGCGCCATCGAAAAACACCCGCTAGACGGAGTTTTCTTCGGTGACATTTGATTCTTGGACCTCATCCGGGATGTCTTCATAGAGTCTGGAGGACTCTGGGATGGGGTGCGCGGCTAAAAAATCGGCTAGGGCTTGACCCTTGACGGCTTTTTATGGGACAAATACCATGTTATACGGTGTCAAAAGGATTGCCCATGTCGCTAGTCGGGAGTTCAATGCTCCCAACTTCGTAATGAGAACCCTGAGTGGATTGACTCGGAAGATGACATGAATTGTCTGGCCCAAAATATAATGCTGAGTCTTCTGGATGGCAAACACCAAGGCCAAACATTCCTTTTCGACGGGGTTGTACCAGTTTTTAGCACTGATCATTGTCCTACAAAGGTAGTAGATAGCTTGCTCGTAGCCTGCATCATTGTTCTGAGCCAACAAAGTACCGAGGGAATGATCCATGGCACGGACGTAGAGGAGAAATAGTTTTCCTGCGACGAGTGCCACTAGGACTGGCGGGATCGTCAGGTAAGCTTTGATATCATCGAAAGCTTTATGGCATTCTTCTGTCAAGACGTAGGAGACTCCCTTCTTCATGAGCTGGGTGAAGGGTTGACATTTCCCGAAAAGGTTTGCTATAAACCTTCGGATGTATGCAAGACGCCCTTGCAGGCCTCGAAGTTCTCGGAGGTTCTTCGGAGGGTCCATGTCAAGGATGGCTTTGGTCTTCTCGGGGTCGACATGAATGCCTATCGTCGTGATAATGAAGCCTAAGAACTTTTCGCTAGAAATCCCAAGGAAGGATTTAGCGGGGTTCATCTTGAGTTAATGCGCTCGTATGAGATCGAAGACTGTCTTTAGGTCTTGTAAGTGATCACCTTTGAGACGGCTCTTGACTGCGATATCATCAACATAGCATTCAACTATTTTGCGTAGATGTTGATGGAAGATGGTACTTATAGCTCATTGGTATGTAGCACCAGCGTTCTTCAAGCCAAAGGGCATCACTGTGTAGCAGAAAACCCCTTTCGGTGTCCTGAATGACGTGTGTTTTGCGTCATCGGGAAACATTTTGATCTGGTTGTAGCCCGAATACCCGTCCATGAAAGAATGTGTTCGAAGCCACATGTATTGTCGATCATCATATCAGTGATTGGAAGCGAGAATTCGTCCTTCGGGCAAGCAGTATTGAGATCTCTGAAGTCGATGCAGACTCGTATCTTCCCATTCTTCTTGGTGACAGGGACAACATTGGCCACCCAATCCGAATGTTGCTTTTCATGAATGAACCCGCTGCTCAGGAGTTTGTCTACCTCTTGATTGACAGCGTTCATGATGTCAGGACAAAAACGTCGTTGTTGTTGCTTTATAGGCTTAGCATCAGGTAAGATGTTAAGTCTGTACATCGCGATCTGGGGATCAAGTCCCGGCATATCTTCGTAGCTCCAGACGAAGACGTCGATGTATTCTTTGGCCAGTTGGACTAAAGACTCCCGGTCTTTTCCCTTTAGACTCTTGCTGATGAAGATAGGTTTGGAAGGAGATCCATCCCCAAGGTCAATCTGTTTGACTTTGTCTTCGGTAGGGGGTTTGCGTAATTTAAAACGAGACTCCCACTGTGCTCCTAGGCGTTGAGCCCAAGGTTCTTCCTCAAAGAATTTTGACGTTTGGTCATCACCTTCATCCTCTCGAGATTGTACAGATGTCATGTTGACTGATAGCACCTTCCTGAAGACTGAGCCGATACTGGTATCGGAATCCCAAGTTGATGCTTCAGATGAATAAGGGTGTTCCACTTCTTTTGCCTCTGAACTCTCTAGAGTTGCTGGCGGCATGACATAGCCTACCCCCCATCGAGTACGATGATAGCAGTCCTTCGGCTTTCCTTTAGGTGTTAGGAGTCGGAGGGGAAGACGCGACCTTTGTCGTAGTTCGGCCCTTGTTGCTTTTCAGATCGTAATCCATCTTTTGGATGAGGTACTTTGCCTTGTCTGTGTACCGATAGACTTGTATTCTGCTGGTATCCGGTTCTGGCTCGAGTGGCGGAAGGTCTTGATGACGCTCAACTTTGTCGAAGATGATGGGTTCTTCATTATGGTTCCGCGGTGGGACTATAAAATAGACTCCTTGGGATGAGACTACTCGATTTACATGACTGACGGTTGTTATTTATGTTTGTAACGACCGTAGAGCGTTATCTAATGTATACATGGCATTCCAATGTGTAAGACTAGAATAATTGAAAGACACTCTATTATTGATAAAATACGAGATTTTGTCTCTTGGGATTACATTGTCAAGAGAAGGTGCATCTATATCAGCATATATGTATTCTCCTAACTCTTTATCTATGAGCACTGGGGCTGGTTCGGAAGAGCTCATCACAGATTTGACCTTGGGATCCGAGAGGGCTATGTGGGCCTTCTCTTGCATCTTGAATGAGTGGAAGATGGCGGAGGCTTGCCTTTAAGACGCACCTTCAGGGGTTGCCTCAACTGCGCCTTCAGTGACCGGTGCCTTTCCCTGTAGTTTTGCCCCAAGGGGAGCCAATGTTTGAGGAGGTCTTCCCTTGAGCCGTATCTTCATGGAAGCTTCAGTGGGTGTTCTATCTAGCGAAGTCGGTACTTTTTCAGGTAACTTGATCGCCATGGGAGGCAGCATCTGGGGAGGTTTTCCTTTGAGTCAAATTTTCAAAGGAGCGTCGGGAATCATCTCTGGCTCCATGTCCGTCTCTGCCGCTGTTTTTGCTTCGTCATCAGCATCATTGGCTTCTCCTTCACTGAGCGACTTATATAAGCTAGCATCGGTGAAGTAGGCTTCGCCCCCTTGAAAGGGTCAATATCCGCGAACTCTGTCCGGATGATGTCGTTAGTGGACACATACTTCATACATTGGTGAAGTGTAGATGGCACCACCATGTACTCGTACAGCCATGGACGACCCAGCAGGAGGTTGTAGTTGACGTCGGCTTCCACGGCCTAGCAAGTCACTTCGGTTCGGAGATTACCAATATGACATTTCAGTCGGATTTTGCCCAGTGGTTCACTTCTGCTGGCATTGAAACCACTGATTGTAGTGTTAGAAGGCGCCAGATGGTGCATCGGAATCCCCAGTGTTGAAAGCAGAGTCCTAGGGATGATACTGAGGGAAAAACCTGGATCAATCTGAATTCGCTTCACCTTGACGGAACCTACATATCCTGTGTAATACAGTGGCCTGTTGTGCCGGTTGTGCTTGAGCAACATGTCTAGTTGGGTGAAGGTTATGTTGGGGATGACCTCCTCCGTACAATGGCAAGGCGTACATATGGTTGGGATATCCTCCGGCTGCTTAACATGACTGATGAAGGACTCAGCATCCTTCAAGGCTTCACAGAGAGCTTCGCAGGTGTCTTTGGAAAGACGAAGAAGCTCGAACAGAGATAAACGGGCATGAGTACCGGCAAGTTGTGCCAGTATGTCAAAGTTGTGGGGCTTGGCTAGCCCCGAAGCATTTTTCCTTCACAAAGGCTTGTCGAAATGGGCCTCCACGTATTTCTGTTTATTGGCTGCTGGGGGCCTGAATGGGCCCTCTTCCTGGCCAACAGGGGCGGTATAGGGAGGCACCACCTCGACGGCAGCTTCGTCAGGTTGGGCGTTCTGTTGTGAACACGTTTGTACAGGAGTGCCTCTTTCGCGGAGGAAGAGACCGTGCGGCAAGACTTGATCTTCTTGCCCTTAGTTTTGAAGGCAGAGCGTACCCCCGGTTGAGTAACTTTGGAGACGAGGTCAGGGTGAACCCATAAGATCTTTTCCTGAGATGTGGTGAGTGGGATGAGTCCACTCACGTTGTCACGGGTAGGTGGTAGGTTGACCACCTCCATTGTCGCCTTTGGGATGGGGACGACGCCATCTTGTGTTATGGTTGGCGGCAAGGTGTCGAATTAGAGCGACACCAGATTGGCCGAGACTGTTTCTCCTCGTAATCGACGGAGATAACATTCGTATTGATCATGCACTGGATGTAATTCTTGAGGACGTAGCAGTCCTAAGTTGGATGTCCTACAAACCGATGGTAGTGACAGTACCTCGGATTGTCAACTCTTCTAACCTCGTCGGGACGCTTCGGGTCCGATAACTTAATCTTGTCACCCTACTTCAACATCTCGAAGAGTTGCAAGGTGTCTTCATCATTGTAAGAATAGACCTCCTTTGGCCTCGGTGCAAGCGGAGGCTTCTGATTAGGTGCTTGTGCGCCTTTAGAGGCATTGACAGTCAACGCCTGCTTCCCCTTCGTCTTGCGTCCAGGGTTGCTGGTAGCAGGCCATTTTTCCTTGTCTTCAAAGGCAGGGAAACTGACTCCCAGAAGACAAGCATTGTATGTCTTCTTTTCAGCTGCTTCGGCCTCAATAATCAATAAACTCCATTCGGAAGGAGGAGTGGAGTTGAGCCAGAGCTTAACCGCAGAAAGCATGTTCATGCTGCAGGAGGAGAGGAGTTCATGTTCTAGCATACCCGGGGGCAGTCTGAAGCAGGCTTGTCGGAATCGTTCGATGAATGCTCGAACCGTCTCTTTTTTCCTTCTGCGCACCTCTATGAGGGACGCCTGTCACGACCCGCTACCCAAATTGTTAGGCCAGGCCGAGTCATGCCCAGCCTACGTTGAGATAAAATGTAGTAAGCTGTTCTAAAGACAACATGATAAGACTAAATGTGCTAACAGTTCTATAAGTGAAGAAGAATCATAAATGCACCAAACACAAAAGTCGTCGTATATAGTGAAATGTCCAAGTACAAGTGAACTGAAATGTAAAACTGGATACATGTCCAGTTACAAAAGATATAGTCTAATACATGTCTACTCTCAAAAGTCTAAGTAAACAAAAGACAACTAGGCGAGGTTCCCCGTAGGAACATCCTCGTAAAGTAGAGCCGGGTCCTCGGCAGTAACCCCATAATATGTGTCACAGAGTAACTCCTCCTCAGTAAGGACACCTACAACGTTATCCTGTCAGGACGGGATCAAGTACTGAATCTAACAAACTAGCATATGAAACATGGAAATGAACACGAGAGGAATAACTGGAAAGCATGGCATCACACAGTCTATTATGGCAAGGACACATATTTCATAGAGACAGATGTATATGTAATGTTTAAAACTGTAGCAGGTACGTGATCGGTCAATAGATGTACAATATTCTGAGGCACAATGTAAATAAAATATACATACGTACAAGTAAAACAAGCGATAGATGTACATACGTACAAATACAGCTGGTGCGCCTACGACAAGGTATACATAAAATGTCAACCTTGCTCGGTACGTACGTACGAGTAAGGGGGCATGATCACGTACGCTACTAACAGTTTCCCCATAACCCATATTCTAATCATGTGAGAGATACATCAAGACTGTTCTAAGCATGGTAGTAACTGAAAGTACAACATGTAGAGATCTAACTTGCTACCCCAAGGATCAGCATTTAACATGGTGGGGTTTGTAGTTCATTTATGTGACAATATGTAAAGTTCGTAGAAAGTACTTGCCGCTAGCAAAGCAAAACAAAACAAGCTGCGATAACAGTGCTACGGATGTCCGGTAACTCGTCACTGTAGAAGTAAATACAATAACTTAGTTTTTACACTAAGTTAAAACACTAGGACACTAATTGGTGAAATACGACTTGTGACTGGGCACCTAGCCAAAATGATGACTTTGGCATAGGAGACCAATGTGGGGTGACACACTACTTTAACTAACTTTCTAGGGTCTTTACACTAGTGAGGGGTGGGGTTTAACACGGCTAAAACTCAAAATAACACAAAAAGCTACAAGTCGTAATAAATTAATAAATAAATCAAAAGACTATTGTGTTCTAACAATTTTAAAGATAGACAAAAAGCCTAGTTTTTCTTAAAGTAAAATACCAAAGTGATCCGTGTTAATCATAGAAATTTATTATAATTTTTCTGGAATTTATTAACCAGTACAAGTATTTTATAAAAATCAGTTTTCCTAAGTATACAGAAAATGAGTTTTGGTTTCATATGCCAAACTAGTGGCAAAACAGTAAATTAAATACTACAAAAATTATAATAAATTAGCTAACTTAACATAGTATCTAAATACTATTTTTCCATAATTTTAGCAGTATTTTAAATGTTTTTAGAAAATCAAAAACAGCCTTGCACACAATAATTAATTATCTGCGTATTTTGTCCATGTATATAATTTGAACCAAAGTTCAAATACAGGACCCAAGGCCATGAATCAAGTCCAATATGACTTGTACAGGTCTTGAATGTGTGAAAACACATTTGAGTCCAAATACCCATGCTAGGCTTGGACACCAAATGGTTGCAGTAATTTAAATATACAGAAAATACAAAGTGGTAGAAATAAATATTATTATTTTAATATGGTAAAGTTATGCATAGTGAAAATATACATACATATGTTTTTAAAAGTACATATATATATGTAAGGAAAAATACTTAATTTATAAAGTATATATATATATGTACAAATATATATATATATAAGAAAACACTTAATAATATAGTGTATATATATAATATATATACACATGAAAATATATATACATATATACATATATGTATATATATACATATAAACATATATATATAAAATTTACTAACTATAAAATATATACATATATATAAAATACTGTCTAAATATAGTATATACATATATATATATATACTAATATATATATATATACATATATATATATATATATATATATATATATATATATATATATATATATATATACATATATATATATATATATAAAACATATAAAACAGAAAAAAAGAAAGAAAAGAAACTGAAAAAGAAAAGGAAAAGGAAAAGGAAAAGAAGAGGGGGGGGGGGGGGGGGGGGCTCGAACCCGAGCGTGCAGGGGGGGGGGTTTAGTTAGGTCGGGCTGGCCAGGGGGTCAGCCCGTGGCTTGTGTTAGAGTTTAGGTTTTGTTTATTTTATTCAGGTTTTAGGTTAATAACATAGTAGCCCGAAATACCACTCTGTGTCCTGACAGTTTGGGATACAGAGTCTGCGTGTCCGTGCTATGCACGACACGCACGAGCTTCGATTTACGTGTCCAAGTACTGGACTATGGTCCCCGTGTCCTGGCGAGTCTCGTACGTGAAAACGAGACACGCACGACACGATTTGAGTCATGTTACCTACGTGTCCGTCTTCGGGGGGGGATTCGAAGGTCGTGGACGGCGGAGGAGGCGTAGAATGGTGGTGGTGGTTGGTGACGACGACGGCTGTGGAGGCGGTGCTGGGGGTCGCCGGAGTTAGGGTTAGGGTTTGGCTCGTCGGGGAAGAAAGGGGGGTTGGGGTGGTCGTTTAGGGTTAGGGTTTCGTCTGGGGAAGGAAGGGGGGTTTTATAGATGGGTTAGGGCGGTGCTAGGTCGGTCGGGCAGCCAAAAATGGCGGGGGCTGCCCGTCGTCGGTCGTCGGCGACGTGGCTGGGTCGTCGGGGGCAGTTAGGATTAGGATTAGCGTTTAGGTCCCTGTAGTTTAGGAATTTACGGATAGGTCCCAAGTCACTAATGTGCAAATATAAATTTGTATTCCACATTTAAAAACAATTCATTAATTACAAACTGATATATTAACAATTAAATAAATTGCATACTTATATAAAAACAATTCAAAAAATTGCAAAATGATATTAAAATATTTTAGGAAATTGCAAATCAATATTTTTGTATTAAAAATTCATTTAAAATTCATTTAAAAATTCTAGAAAATTCCTAAAAATCATAATAAATATTTTTAAGGCTGAAAATGACATTAATAATTAATTAACACTAATTTTATAATTTTTGAAAACAGGGGCTTACAAGTCTTCCCTCCTTGAAAAATTTTGTCCTCGAAATTCACAAGGATTGAAGACCCGACAATATTCTAACATAGCAAGCAATGCAATAAAATGACTAAGGCTGCGATCGAAACTAACCTCTAAGGTATCAAGCGGGAACGGGTGGTTCCCTCGCAGCGGTTGGATCGAACAAGTAAGGGTATCTCTCCCTCATGTCCGACTCCCTCTCCCAAGTAGATTCACCTGGGGAGTGACGGCTCCAAGCTACTCGTACTAGGGGTATAACCTTGTTCCTCAGCCTCTTCTCTCTCCTGTCTAATATCTCCACTGACTGCTCAGAAACTGTAAGGCTCGGTCCGACCTCCAACTCTGTATGATCTAGCACATGACTGGGGTCTGGAACATATCTCCTCAGCTGAGATACGTGAAAGACGTCGTGAACTCCTGCTAGGTTGGGTGGAAGTGCAACCCTGTAAGCTACCTCTCCGATCCTGCCAAGTACCTCGAACGACCCGATATATCTGGGGCTCAGCTTCCCTCCTCGTCCGAACCGGATCGTCCCTCGAGTAGGTGATATCTTCACTAGCACCATATCACCGTCTGCGAACTCCATCGGCCTGCGACTAGTATCAGCCCAGTGTTTCTGCCTGTCCTGCGCTACTCTGAGCCTGTCTTTGATCATCCCGACTTTCTCTGCTGCATCCGTGATCATCTCTGGCCCAAGCATAACTCTGTCTCCGACATCATCCCAAAAGAGCGGTGTGCGGCATCGTCGTCCATATAGCGCCTTGAAAGGAGACATACCAATACTGGCCTGGTAGCTGTTGTTGTATGAAAACTCTACCAAGTGCAGATGGCTCTCCCATGATCCTCCGAAGTCCAGCACGCAGGTCCTCAGCATATCCTCCAGTGTCTGTATCGTCCTCTCGGACTGCCCATCTGTCTGCGGGTGGTACGCCGTACTGAACTTGAGCCTACTGCCTAACTCCTCCTGTAAGCTCCTCCAGTAGTGGGATGTGAATCTGCTGTCTCTGTCTGACACGATGCTCATCGGCACTCCGTGTAGGCGAACTATCTGCTGCATGTATAGCTCCGCCAACTTCTAGGTGGAAAGCCCCACCTTGAAGGGTATGAAGTGCGCACACTTTGTCAGCCTGTCTACGATGACCCAGATGGCATCCTTCCCTCCTTGGGAACGAGGAAGCCCTGAGACGAAGTCCATCGTAATATGTTCCCACTTTCACTCGGGAATGGGTAACGGCTGCAACAAACCAGCTGGCCTCTGGCGCTCCGCCTTGACCTGCTGGCAAACTAGACATCTCGAGATAAAATGCGACACATCCCACTTCATCCCGTACCACCAAAGATGTTCCCGCAAGTCACGGTACATCTTGTTAGCACCAGGGTGAATAGAATATCTCGATCGGTGCGCCTCCTGTAAAACTGCCTCTACCAGCTCTCCCTTCGGCACGCACAATCGGCTGTCATGTCTCAGGGATCCATCCTCTGCTATTGTGAAGTCATCCAGCAATCCAGCTAACGCCTGGGGTCGAAGTCTGCGAAGGCTCTCATCTGTAGACTGTGCCTCCCGGATCTGCTCCATCAAACCTGACTGAATATCAAGTGACATCATCTGTATCACTGATCCTGGCCGAACTAGCTCGATACCTAGCTTCTCCAAATCCTCCCGTAAATGCCGATCAATCATCAGATACCATGCCATCGGATGCCTACTCAGCGCATCCGCCACCACATTTGCCTTTCCGGGGTGATACTGTAAATCGATGTCGAAGTCCTTCATCAACTCCAACCATCGTCTTTGCCTCATGTTCAGCTCTTTCTGTGTGAACACATACTTCAAGCTTTTGTGGTCAGTAAAGATTTCCACACGCTCTCCGTATAAGTAATGTTTCCATAACTTGAGTGCAAAGATCACCGCAGCTAACTCTAGGTCATGGGTAGGATAATTCCTCTCATGAGTCCGCAACTGCCTAGATGCATAAGCAATCACTTTTCCATGCTGCTGTAGGACACATCCTAGCCCCTTCCCAGAAGCATCGCTGTATATGGTGAAACTTCCAGAACCTGAAGGTAAAGTCAGAACTGGAGCGGTCGTCAGCCTCTTCTTCAGCTCCTCAAACGCTGTCTGGCAGTCCTCTGACCAAATGTACTCTGCGTCCTTCTGCGTCAGCTTCGTCATGGGTTCAGCTATCCTAGCAAAGTCCTGGATGAACTTTCTATAATAGCCTGCTAAACCCAGAAAACTCCTGATCTCTGAAACTGACGTCGGAGCCTTCCACGTCTCAACTGCAGCAATCTTTCTGGGATCCACCGAGATTCCATCTCCAGTGACTATATGGCCGAGAAACTCCACTCGGTCTAAAAAGAACTCGCACTTCGGCAATTTGGCAAACAATCTCTCCTGCCTCAGAATCCCCAAAACTATCCGCAAGTGCTCTGCATGCTCCTCTGGCGTCTTCGAGTATATCAGGATGTCGTCGATAAACACTACGACGAACTTATCCAGATACTGGTGAAATGTCTTATTCATCAAGTTCATAAAGATAGCTGGCGCATTTGTGAGACCAAATGGCATCACCAGAAACTCATACTGCCCGTACTTCGTATTGAACGTCGTTTTCTGGATGTCTGCTGGCCTAACCTTCACCTGGTGGTACCCGGATCTCAAGTCTATCCTGAAAAACACCGTCGTCCCACTCAGCTGGTCGAACAAATCATCTATCCTGGACAGAGGATATTTGTTCTTGATAGTGATGGCATTCAAGGCCCGGTAGTCAATACACAACCGGACTGTACCATCCTTCTTAGGCACAAAGAGCACTGGTGCTCCCCATGGAGAAGCACTGGATCGAATGAAACCCTTTTTCAATAGGTCATCAATCTGCTCTTTCATCTCTATGGCCTCCTTGGGATTCACTCTATAGCAAGCCCGGGATACTGGTGATGAACCCGGCACTAGATCTATAGTGAATTCCACATCTCTGTCTGGCGAAAGTCCTGGAAAATCCTCTGGGAATACATCCATAACTCCCTAATGATAGGGTGTGGCGGTGCTGCGTCCCCGACTGTAGCACAACAGTTCGGCTCTAGGCTGATCTCCGGCCCTGTCCTCCTGATACTGAATGGTGCTGTGCCTGGGGGACTGAATAAAATACTACCCTCATGGCAATCTATAGATGCGTGGGCATAGCTAAGCCAGTCCATCCCCAATATGATATCATAACCGGAGAGTGGCATCACAAAGAATCGCCCCTCGAACTCTCTCCCGGCTATCATAATAGAGCATCTATAGCTAGCTCTAATAGGCACTGGTCCTCCTCCCGTCAATACTCTACTAATCTCCGTAGTAGGTGTAGATACTAAGTGATGTTCTTGCATGAACTCTAATGATAGGAAGCTATGAGACGCACCAGAATCAAACAAACATAGAGCTAGAAAAGTATGCAAATAAACATGACCTATGATGACGTCAGCTAAGTAATCGGGCTCTGAAACCTGCTCCGGCTCCGGCTCAAGGGCTAGGCTATAAACCTTTCCCTGAGGTCCCTTCTGCTGCTGCAGATGCTGCCCAAACCTCTGCTGCTGAGTCGGAAGCGGTCCTCTAGGTCCCTTGGCTACTGGGCATTCCCGTATCATGTGGGTGGCAGACCCACAAACTAAGCACTGCTTTAGCCTCTTCCTGCAGATGGAGTACTCGTGCCCTGGTCTTTCGCAGAAAGAACATATAGCTCCCTTCTACTGCTGTCGGGGTCCCGGGGCTCGAACTGGCGGGGTCGGGTGATGTGATATAGGGGGACGGTAAGTCTGCTGGGGTGGCGTCGGTGCTCTCTGTTGGAAAGCCTGACGCTTGGACGGTCCCTCATGATGTACAGAAGCCGGCCTCTTGCATGACAGAAGACGCTTCTCGATGCTCCGGGCTAACTCTAGGCTCTGGTAGTAGTCAGTCGTACCGTTCGCCAATATAAGAATGCCAATGTCTGGAACTAGACCATGGCAAAACCTACGGGTCATCTCCTCTGGATCAGCAACCAGACTAGGAGCGAAACAGCTCAGGCGACTAAACTCTGTCGCATACTCGTCAACAGAACGGTTCCCCTGCTGGATGTTCTGTAATCGTAGCCCCATGGCTACTCTAGCAGTGGTCGAGAAGAATTTCTTTTTGAACTGGGTCTTGAACTGGTCCCAAGTGGCTCTCCCTCTCGCAAATAACGGCTCATTCCGGAACCAGACTCCTGCTAAGTCTATCAGCAGAAATCCTGCTGCCTCGACCTGGAGGTCATCCGACATCCTAACTCCCAGAAGCTTCCTCTCTACCGAATCTAGCCAGTCATCAGCTACTACTATGCCCTCAGTCCCCGAGAACTCCTTGGGATTCAGACCCATAAAGTCCTTGACCGTCATCGCTCTCTGCCGTGGCTCTACATGTGGTAGGACCACGGGACGTCCCTCAGAACGCTCCATGCTCTGGCGGAGTAGGGTAGTCTGCTCCTGATGGGTCGTTAGGAACCCCTGAATCAGTGTGAGCAGCTGGTTCCCGTCGAGTGTGACGGAAGCCTGGGTGGGTATAGTGATAGGGGGTGGTGGAAGTATCGGGTCCTGCTGGGCCTGTGATGTGGAAGGTGGTTGTGGTATCTGGGTTTGTGGATTTGTGGAGTGGAGGAATATGGTAGGTGGAGGTGTATCAGTCAACTGGTCAGCTGACTGGATATGGAGGGCCCCATTCTCGGGGGTAACATACTGGGATGAACGAGTAAGCACCATCTAAATTATAAAATAAAAGGACTTATAAGGACTTGTTTAAAGTAAGCAATCATAGGCAAGAAAATCTAATTATAATAGCAAACATGTGATGTATTTCCTATGTTGCAATCCTAGCATTCCTCTAAGTGTTCTAAGCGTCATTCCTAATGTTGTCTAATTACCTTAATTTCCTAATTGCAGGCATGCTTGGTACAATAACGTAACCAAACAGTTTAGTCAGGACCTGCATGGGCCACCACTAAAAACATGTTACGACCCGCTACCCAAATTGTTGGGCCAGGTCGAGTCATGCCCAGCCTACGTTGAGATAAAACGTAGTAACCTGTTCTAAAGACAACAGGATAAGACTAAATGTGCTAACAGTTCTATAAGTGAAGAAGAATCATAAATGCACCAAACACAAAAGTCGTCGTATATAGTGAAATGTCCAAGTACAAATGAACTGAAATGTAAAACTGGATACATGTCCAGTTACAAAAAGATATAGTCTAATACATGTCTACTCTCAAAAGTCTAAGTAAACAAAAGACAACTAGGTGAGGTTCCCCGCAGGAACATCCTCGTAAAGCAGAGCCGGGTCCTCGGCAGTAACCCCATAATATGTGTCGCAGAGTAACTCCTCCTCAGTAAGGACACCTACAACGTTATCCTGTCAGGACGGGATCAAGTACTGAATCTAACAAACTAGCATATGAAACATGGAAATGAATACGAAAGGAATAACTGGAAAGCATGGCATCACACAGTCTATCATGGCAAGGACACATATGTCATAGAGACAGATGTATATGTAATGTTTAAAACTGTAGCAGGTACGTGATCGGTCAATAGATGTAAAATGTACTGAGGCACAATGTAAATAAAATGTACATACGTACAAGTGAAACAAGCGATAGATGTACATACGTACAAATACAGCTGGTGCGCCTACGACAAGGTATACATAAAATGTCAACCTTGCTCGGTACGTACGTACGAGTAAGGGGGCATGATCACGTACGCTACTAACAGTTTCCCCATAACCCATATTCTAATCATGTGAGAGATACATCAAGACTGTTCTAAGCATGGTAGTAACTGAAAGTATAACATGTAGAGATCTAACTTGCTACCCCAAGGATCAGCATTTAACATGGTGGGATTTGTAGTTCATTTATGTGACAATATGTAAAGTTCGTAGAAAGTACTTGCCTCTAGCAAAGCAAAACAAAACAAGCTGCGATAACAGTGCTACGGATGTCCGATAACTCGTCACTGTAGAAGTAAATACAATAACTTAGTTTTTACACTAAGTTAAAATACTAGGACACTAATTGGTGAAATACGACTTGTGACTGGGCACCTAGCCAAAATGATGACTTTGGCATAGGAGACCAATGTGGGGTGACACACTACTTTAACTAACTTTCTAGGGTCTTTACACTAGTGAGGGGTGGGATTTAACACGGCTAAAACTCAAAATAACACAAAAAGCTACAAGTCGTAATTAATCAATAAATAAATCAAAAGACTATTATGTTCTAACAATTTTAAAGATAGACAAAAAGCCTAGTTTTTCTTAAAATAAAGTACCAAATTGATCCTTGTTAATCATAGAAATTTATTATAATTTTTCTGGAATTTATTAACCAGTACAAGTATTTTATAAAAATCAGTTTTCCTAAGTATACAGAAAATGAGTTTTGGTTTCATATGCCAAACTAGTGGCAAAACAGTAAATTAAATACTACAAAAATTATACTAAATTAGCTAACTTAACATAGTATCTAAATACTATTTTTCCATAATTTTAGCAGTAATTTAAGTATTTTTAGAAAATCAAAAACAGCCTTGCACACAATAATTAATTATCTGCGTATTTTGTCCATGTATGTAATTTGAACCAAAGTTCAAATACAGGACCCAAGGCCATGAATCAAGTCCAATATGACTTGTACAGGTCTTGAATGTGTGAAAACACATTTGAGCCCAAATACCCATGCTAGGCTTGGACACCAAATGGTTGCAGTAATTTAAATATACAGAAAATACAAAGTGGTAGAAATAAATATTATTATTTTAATATGGTAAAGTTATGCATAGTGAAAATATACATACATATGTTTTTAAAAGTACATATATATATGTAAGGAAAAATACTTAATTTATAAAGTATATATATATGTACAAATATATATATATATATATATATATATATATAAGAAAACACTTAATAATATAGTGTATATATATAATATATATATACACATGAAAATATATATACATATATACATATATGTATATATATATATACATATAAACATATATATATATAATTTACTAACTATAAAATATATACATATATATAAAATATTGTCTTAATATAGTATATACATATATATATACTAATATATATATATACATATATATATATATATATATATATATACATATATATATATATATATATATATATATATATATATATATATATATATATATATATATATAAACATATAAAACAGAAAAAAGAAAAGAAAAGAAACTGAAAAAGAAAAGGAAAAGGAAACAGAAAAGAAGAGGGGGGGCTCGAACCCGAGCGCGCAGGGGGGGTTTAGTTAGGTCAGGCTGGCCAGGGGGTCAGCCCGTGGCTTGTGTTAGAGTTTAGGTTTTGTTTATTTTATTCGGGTTTTAGGTTAATAATATAGTAGCCAGAAATACCACTCTGTGTCCTGACAGTTTGGGACACAGAGTCTGCGTGTCTGTGCTATGTACGACACGCACGAGCTTCGATTTACGTGTCCAAGTACTGGACTAAGGTCCCCGTGTCCTGGCGAGTCTCGCGCATGAAAACGAGACACGCACGACACGATTTAAGTCATGTTACCTACGTGTCCGTCTTCGGAGGGGGATTCGAAGGTCGTGGACGGCGGAGGAGGCGTCGGGACGGCGGCGCTCCGGTGGCGCTGGGGTCGTCTCGACAGGGCGCGTCGAATGGTGGTGGTGGTTGGTGACGACGACGGCTGTGGAGGCGGCGCTGGGGGTCGCCGGAGTTAGGGTTAGGGTTTGGCTCGTCGGGGAAGAAAGGGGGGTTGGGGTGGTCGTTTAGGGTTAGGGTTTCGTCTGGGGAAGGAAGGGGAGGTTTTATAGATGGGTTAGGGCGGTGCTAGGTCGGTCGGGCAGCCGGAAATGGCGGGGGCTTCCCGTCATCGGTCATCGGCGACGTGGCTGGGTCGTCGGGGGCAGTTAGGATTAGGATTAGCGTTTAGGTCCCTGTAGTTTAGGAATTTACGGATAGGTC
This sequence comes from Iris pallida, assembly GCA_029216955.1. Classification (NCBI taxonomy): domain Eukaryota; kingdom Viridiplantae; phylum Streptophyta; class Magnoliopsida; order Asparagales; family Iridaceae; genus Iris; species Iris pallida. The sequence continues at coordinate 16,858 of JANAVB010033197.1, read as the reverse complement.
CCAAGTCACTAATGTGCAAATATAAATTTGCATTCCACATTTAAAAATAATTCATTAATTACAAACTGATATATTAACAATTAAATAAATTGCATACTGATATAAAAACAATTCAAAAAATTGCAAAATAATATTAAAACATTTTAGGAAATTACAAATCAATATTTTTGTATTAAAAATTCATTTAAAATTCATTTAAAAATTCTAGAAAATTCCTAAAAATCATAATAAATATTTTTAAGGCTGAAAATGACATTAATAATTAATTAACACTAATTTTATAATTTTTGAAAACAGGGGCTTACAACGCCATCGTCATGTCTTTCTCTCTGTCGTAAAAACGATCGAGGAAGAGGCGTGTCAAGTCATCTAAGGAGGAGATGGAGTTGTCAGGGAGACTGCAGTACCAGTCGTAAGCCACTCCTTTCAATGCCCTGACAAACAAGCTGGTGAGTAGCGCGTCTTCCTTCGGGAGATGTCCCGTTTGAGACTGGAAGTACGTTAGATAACGGCGTGGAGAGTCCTTTTCGTCCTATGGCGTCAACGTTTGTGGTTTATACTTGGAAGGATAGACCACTTTGTTCCATTCGAGGGGGTATGGTTGCGGGATCCCCATCTTCTGGCACTCCTCCTGTCTGTTTTTTGACTCGAAGCGTTCACGCAAGTCCCTGATCATCTCAACCACGTCTTTCGTGGAGCTGGGAGTCGGAGAAGGCGGTACAGTCTGGAGTTGTACATTTGAAGGTTCCGATACCCGAGGTGCTTCACGACAATCAGTATTCAAGGATGCCCGTTGAAGGGGCACACTTGATTCCCCGTTGGCTCCTGGGTCAGTATTAGTGGAAGGTGCCCTTGCAAAAGCTGACCGTATCTCAAATACCGCTTGAGTCAGTATTTGCATAGAGGCAAAGAGGGTTTTGAGTCCCCCTACAAAGCATCCATGCGCTGAACGAGGTCTGCTGGTGGAGCATCTGACTCCGTATCACCACCTCCTGTCATGTATACAGTCATGACGTGACTGGAAGTGGATGGATCGGTTGAAGCTTCGCTTTCAGCCTCGCTCTCTTATGGAAGAGGAACTTCTCCTGGAGCTTCATCCTGGCTACCCCTAGCTATGCTCTGGAGGATATCTTCGTCTTCGGGATGAGGATCAACAAGGGCCTGAATACTCCCAGCTTTCTATGAGATCTTCTTCCTCCTCCGGGTGCCTTCAAACACTCCTGAGGACGGGACAGTCACCTTGGTCTTCTTCGGCTGGCTCTTGGATGAGGACGAGGTTGAGGAGTTGACAGTCGCCTTTCGGATTGATGAGGAGTTAGAGACTACGTTGCAAGAAGCAACCTTTAGTTCTGGCTCCTCTTCAATCGACACCTTCTTTCCGAGGTGACGTTGGAGGGGTGCTGATGATTGCAGCAGCTGGAACACAGACTGCCTTTGTGGTAGGACTGCTATTTTACAACAACAGTTGATGGTGACCACAGCACAGGTGTGTCCTGTAAGGGGCGCATTGTGCTTGTCAGTCGACTCTCCTTATCGGCGTTTGTGAATGATCACATTACGCAAATTGTTAGGGGAGAGTGCAAGGCGCATGACAAGGCCAAGCGCCGGGGTGGTCAAGTGAATGCTGTACCCCTGATCCAGCACAAAAGATGCGCCCAGATCAGTAGTGGGGGAGCAACATTTTGGGTGGCTTGAACCAGCCTCAGACGCATAACCAATGTAGGTGCGGGGGTTCAAGACCACAGAGTTTGCCTCGAACGACTTGGTTGAAGGCATAGCGGATGTGCCCAAGTGGAACAAGGTCTTTGAAGGTTGGCTCATTTGCGGTACAGAAGCACCCGAGTCAACCTTGTACAGTTTACCATCGGTAACGAGCATGATTATGAGCGCATGCCTCAGACTTACTGTCGACATAGCACGTTCGAGACGCGTGGCCCGTGCTGCCTTGGACTTCTTCGTACCATTCCGCTGGGGTACATAGTACTCAGAGTCCAAATTATCCTCGCTACGACAGCGAGTGAGTCTGTCAAAGAAAGAAGCCTTCTGCGACGCATCAGAGTTAATGCGCAGGGCGTTAACTGCGTCCCTGCTCCGTCGACGCATCTTCCTTGACTGAAAAAGAGATGGTTGGGGAATGTAGTCAGCACCATGTTTTCCCGAAAGATGCACTGCATCCGGGGGCACATCCTGGCTGCTGAGGACGTCAGCAGGAAGGGTAGACTGCATCGGTGTATCCCCTTCAATGATGGTACCAGGGACCTCCACCTTGCGCACCCAGGCTTGGCGAGTCTTCTTCGGCTTCGACAGCCGCTTCGAAGGACTTACACTGCCTTCAGAGATGAACTCCTCATACGCTTGTTGATTGAGGTGTACGACTAGTGTCTTGTGGGAGGAGCCCACCTTCACGTCGTCAGATTGCGACACAACTTTCTCATCGGAGGAGAAAGAGGTCCCCACCAGAGTCGCCAGCTTGTTTGCCATTAAAATCTTTGATTGGAATTTCAATTACAAACAGAACAGTATTACAATATAGGACTTAGATGTAGCCCTAGGAGTACACTTTTGTTTTTATCTGGGTCCTGTGTCGGTGGAGCGAGTGGTAGTGCGTTGACTCCGTTGATGATCTGACAACGGTTTTAGGTTCTCTGAAGGTCTGGGTTACTCTGGATGCCGGAGCTTGCGGAGGGGAAGATGATGTTGAGTGTCTCTTCCGATCACTGTGAGTAGACGTGCGTCTCTATAACTCGGATGATCTGATTACTTCTGTCTTTGATGGTGTATGTCTGTATATGTCTCTGTGTGTGGAAGAAGGAAATGATCCCTCTATTTATATGTGGCAGGTTGGGCTGCTCATACGCGTATATGTAGGATGCGCCTGTATGTGGGAACGCTACGTGGCTGGAGCTATGGGGGGCGCATGGATGATGCGCCATGACTTGTGGGTTGAATCCTTCTTGCTGCATTTATGGGCTGGCACGTGGCAGCCGAGGGGATTCTTCAGTTGCTGAGATCTTGGGTCGTTAGCACCCCTTCATAGGCTAAACTTAGTTAAAGGATACATGGCGCATGTCCGTAGCTCAAGGATCTCGGATTTGGTGGAGAGTGATCTGACAGGATGCGCCTGGGATTGGGCGCATGAGAAGACTTTGGCTCGTAACCTTCAGGAGTCACGAACCAGTCTGGGCGCATTGCTTTTGAGGCGCATGCAAATCTTCGGGCGCATGACTGCGGAGGTGTATGCGAGTGGTTGATCGGCCACGTGGCTTGTAACCGTCAGTGGAAAGTAATGATGACGCTGACGTCAGCGGAGCTTCATTTTCTGTAAAAGTTGTTGCTACTATGTTATTATGGCATGGCTGCTGTCGTATCAGACTTCAGCATTTAATGTTCTTGATGGGTGAAGGGCTTTTGAGTGGGCACATTGATCTGCATTCCACTAGGCGCATGGGGACGCGTGGGGTGCATCTTTATGAGGCACTTGGTACTGATGGGTGCGTCTGCATGATACGCGGTATATGACCGGCGCATCTGTTGCATGACGCATCTTTCATTGGTCCGACTGTTGAGTTTTTCGAGTGCTTTAAATAGCCGTTTTGACTTGGCTGAATTCGAGGGGACAAGTTCATCACCATAAATGCAAATTCATTGTACGGGATTCGGAGAGCCCGCCACTTGGCGTATGGGTTTGATTTGCCCGGCCTATAAATAGCAACAGGGAGAGAGTTTGCTTCTTGTTTTCTTCCGTCTTTCCGAATGAAGATGAATTTCTTTGGTCGAGTACATTCTGTTGTCAAGACGCTCCCGAGAGTGAAGATGCGATGAGTTGTCTTCGTACACACACTTGTGAAGGTGATTGTTACATCAAAAAATGGGAATCGCGGGCTCCCGACGCAGGCCGAAGGTGCCTGTTGCATCCAAAGATCGGGATGCTCGAGTCCCGTCTCCGTTATGCTGGAAGAGCCGCAGATCAGAATTGCGGTGCTCTCCTCTTCCTTGCGCTTTGGAGAGCTATTCCTTCAGCTAGAGTGGGGTTGATCGCCCACCCTTGTTATGCTCAAAATCAAAGTAGAGTGCATATGCTGAGACTTCATGATGCGCCTAACTGAGACGCTGAAGAGATGCGCTTGACTGAAACGCTGAAGAGACACGCCTGACTGAGACGCTGAAGAGATGCACCTGACGGATGATGCGCCTGGCATGGGGCACATGGCAGTTTGCTGCACCTAGCTGTAGTCTTAGGATCTTTCTTTTTGTAGAAGTTCTCCTTTGTAAAGCCTTTCTTTAGACATGTAATAGACTTTTATGTGAAATAAAAATCTTCTTTTTATGTCTATACTTTTACTGTCCTTTGCTGTGCCAAGTGCTTCGTTTGAGCTCCATGGCGCATGTTTGAGTAGTGTTAAGCGCATAGGAATTCTGGCCTATAGATGTGCCTGAAATTCCATGCTTCTACACTCGCAAAATAGCATCAAAGGTCTGATGCTCAAACTGCTCCACCGCTAGAATGATCTCTAGGTGGAGCCCTTGCTGGAACAGCTGGACTCGGTCCAATTCGGTAGCCACCAAGGTAGGACCAAACCGACTAAGCCTTGAAAACTCGGCCGCATATCCATCGACTGTCCTTTCCATCTGTTTGAGATTGCTGAATCTGGTCTGCAGATCATACCGAGCTACTGCATCAAAATACTTCGTCTGGAACTTGTCGCTGAATACCGCCCATAAGACAGGCGTCACCAAACTAACTGCTTGCATCGCCCACCAGCTGCGGGCTTAGTCCAATAACTGTAGGAGCACTACGGGCACCTTCTCATCCTCTGGAATTCTAGCGGCCTCCATGATAACCTCTAAATCCTGAAGCCAAGCATCAGCAACAATCGCATCTTCACTGCCATCAAAGAAGGGAGGGTTCAGTTGCTTGAAGTTGTTGGCCGCATTGTTCCCTTGATAACCAACTCTACCCATAGCATCTTGTACTGTCTGGTGCAGGGCATCGCCCCGACGATCTTGTGATGCAAGCAATTCTTGGATGAGCCCTACCAGGACTTCATGGACAGGCTCTATAGGCTGGACTGGCTAAACGGGTGGCTCTTGACACCCGTAAGGCATGACTCTGGAGGCTACCCCTGAGTGCTGGGCTTGGTCCCCAGGTTGCTGCTGGTTCACTGGAGGTGCTCCGCCGGGCTGATCGGTAGGACCAGGAACAATGCCACTGGAGAAATGACATGGAGAATAATAAGAAAGGACCAAGATAGATCGGAGATATAAACATGCAATCAGGTCAAGGTTCAGGAAGTTTAGAAGGCACAAGTTGAGATCAAGGACGAGGGCTGATTGAGACAATTATTCAATAAAACCTCCACACATCTTGATTTACAAGACCTGCATAGGCCACCACTTAAACCGTGTCACTCTCCAGAACCAGAATACTGGAGAGCGGGGGACAGACACAGCCAGCTACGTATATAGAAGTGTAATCCACCTCGACATACGATCACGGCTGTCTAGATGCATGAGGGTTTATTTACAAGCCATCAGTCTTTTATGGTCAAGAACAAGCCTAGTGTCTCAATCTCAAGCAAGTAAGTACAGGTCACAAAATAGTAGATCATCAGACATACAAAGTAAGGCGTCCCAAACATTACATATTCAGATGATCATAAAGCTAGTCATATAAAATGTGAGGACTAGCAAGAGTTTCAGTCATACATGATCAACCCTAGGATTTGTTAATCATGTTACAGTCCGTAGGCAGACAATAAGTAAAGTATTTAACACGATCTAACACTTGCTCGGCGGCTAAATGCCTCAAAAGAATAATTTTACAATTAGAGCGGGAGAGCAAAATAAACCTACTCGTTGCCAGGATTTCTTCTAGTGTTTACCATATAGCAGGAAGGCTGGGAGATCCTCGGGAGCTACTCCAAAATCTGGCCATACAAAACCAGCTGGGTCAGACCCCATAAAGAGTAAGTGCCATAAATGAGGCTTCACTTAAGGACTAAAACCAGCACGTCAGATCATAAAACAGAATAATGACAAGAAGACATGAAATATAAATAGGGCAATAAATGACGAGTGGACGAGAAACTATTTCGGAAGCCAGGTTACAATCCGTAAACCAAACAAGGACCGGGGTTATAACCCTTCACCTGAACAGAACCTGGTCTCTAACCATTTATCACCAAGAGTAAAGCATAAGCAAACATGTACTGAGATAGCCATGTACTAGATCTAGTCAAGACTAGACAGGATTAGACTCCATCCAATATTCACGACCAAACAAAGAGTATGGCTTGATACTTTAACAAACTAGGGTTATCACAAGCCTAGTTACTCGGAAGATGCAATGAGATGTTCCTGCAGTCACAAGCCCTGCTGCTATTTAGGTTATCCAAGCGAGGTTCAAGTCAAGAGTTATCAAGAATTATTAGTCAACTTGGAGTGCAACATATGATAGTATGCATTGTACTTGTTTTAAGAAGTGCCCTGCATGACAGTGGGCTGGAAATGTGCCCTACTCGTCGGTAGGCTACAAGTCCATCAGGTGTGGTCGGGATAACGGGATCGCCTGTAACTAGAAAAATCTCTCTATGTGAGCTACTTTGATCAATCTAGTTATTAACCTAGTCAGATTCAGTATGAATTCCTGACCGTGGTAACCAGGGATGCAAGTCCTAGACATGATGCGAGACGAGACTGGTAGCTTACATGAGCATATTCAAGAACAATCACCCATGGTGTCAAGACGAGTTATTACTTAGCAGGTCGAGATGGCCGTCGTACGACATTCAAGATTACATGTCAGGTTTACTTGTCAAGAGTGTGCCACGACGGACCACTATCATGTCATTATCATGCCAAGGTTGCTTGTCAAGAGTGCGTCACGATGGGCCACTATCGTGTTCTATCCCTACATTATCATGAATAATAAAAACTTACATAAAATAGCTAGTAACATATTCTTGAAGCCAAGGAAAAGATCTACAACTTTTATGTTAAAAGTTGGAGAAATTTTGGCCACAATTCAGCCAAATAGGACATAAAACAGCCAAATATACGGTCTGCGGCACTATACGACCAAGCACTATGATGCTATGCGACCAGGCACTATGCGGCCAGACTCTGTACAGCTATGCGGCTAGGTACTATACAACTATACGGCCAGGCACTATGCAACTATGCGGCCAGGCACTGTGCACCTATGCGGCCAGACACTATGCGGCCAGGCACTATGCAGCTATGCGGCCAAGCACTATGCAGCCAGGTACTATGCAGCTAGATACTATGTAGCTATGCGGCCAGGCACTATGCTGCTATGCGGCCAGGCACTATGCATCGTCCCTGCCAGAACCAGGACAAATGAATATAGAAGATGTCCAAATCTTACTTGGCCATAACTTTCTCAAAACAAGTCGAAATCTAACTTTTCAAAGGTCAAAATTGTGTAGAATCAAATTCTCTGCCACATGGAATAATTAGTTTTCGAAAACAAGTAAATTTGATAGATCAAAACCCAAAAAAACCAAAAATGGCACAAAAATTAGATCTACAAGGATCCATCCGTCCAAACCGAAAACTCCAAGTTCCAAAGATGCTTAGAAGCATGTAGAGAAGAAGATAGAACAATAAAATAAAAGATCCATCATGAAGCAAGTTGCACTTGCCTAAGCTCTCTTGGTTGGTGGAGAGTAATGGAGAAGAAAGAGAAAAAATAAATGGAAGTAATGAAGAGAGAAAAAGGGCTGATTGGATTTTATAAAGAGAGGAGATGGTTCAACATGTTGAACCAACCATCAAAATAAACCAAACCAAGCCATCCAAAGCAAGTCAAGTTGGACCAACCCAACCTAAGGTCAACCCTAGTCAAGATACATCAAGACAAGCAATAAAGAAATACGAAAATACAGTAAATAAAATACGAGTTGAAACCCGCATACGTACACTGGAAATACGTATAACGTAAAACGGGAGTGACAAAAAGATGTAAAGCCTCGACTACGCAAGTTATGTCACATCAGCATAATACCGCAAGGAAGCTTAAGACTTCATGCTGGGTAGTATGGAACTACAAAGAGGCCGATGTCCTCATGCTATATTGGTTGACACCATGAAGAGATGTAGCCTCGACTTTAGGCTATGTCGTAGCGGCGTAGCACCGCAAGGAAGTGCAAGGCTTCATGCAAGGACTCTTTAAAGGAACTCACCTAGAGTTTATGAAAAAAGATACATACCATCTCTCGAGGGTAATCTTATAGACACCCAATATATATATATCGAAACCAGGCGGGGACATGACTTTAATGTGCAACTAGAAGCACAGCTGATGTCATTGTGTGAGTGGAAAGAATTACAGCCATAGTACAGATTTTAAGGCATAGTCCATTCTTGTATCCTATTGTTATTTGACCCATACGAAAAAATTTAACTCGTAAGTGACATCTATCCTTGTGAGCACCCTGAATTTCGGGTTAATTTTTTTTTATATTTTCTGATTGATTTTAATTTCAATAAATAATTCATTCTGTTATTTTTTTCCTTAAGTGTACTTTTCGTGCCTTTGATATTTGGAGTGTCAGGGATGTTCAACTCTGGAAATCTTCTTCACGAGTTTTGGAGTGGACATGATTACCTTCATGACGGTATATAGTGTCCCATCCAAACTTGTTCCCTTGTACTCTTTTTGCTTCGCTGAACTTCGGGTCGAATTAGACCATTGATTATTATTTATTTTTCCCACTCTTTTCCTTGATCACTTTCAGCGCGTTACCGTGACCTTCAAATTGGGAGCGCAAGACCAGTCAGTTTCTTGAAACCAACTCATCATGCATGATCTACTCAAGACGCTCTTCACCCTTGACCTTCGTGTCCCACTCAGACACGTCATTTTGTGCTCCATTTGCTTCGTACAACTTTTCTGACACGTGACCCGATTTTATTTCACTCCACGACGTCACATTCATTTTCCAACTCGATTTGTGGGTCCCCTGTCGACCAAAACCTGTTAGCCCCAATTATGGACATGACCCACATTGAGTCTACTACCCGTCCGCCACTTGTGTCCCATTTATTGGAATCCTCATGTGCTACTTATTTACCCATGATCATCAACACCTATTTTTATTCAATTTTTGCATAATGTCCGATTTTGGATCCAATCCGGCTCCACTGAACCCAACCCCAGCTTCATTTTTCCTCTCTCATGATGCCCTCATTTTTCTTACCCAAAAATAATATTGAATACTCATTCTACCCATTTATAATATTTATTGGGAATTTTCTGTTGATTTAAATTCCATAGGATAACCTATTTTCCTACAAATTAAATCCTAGCCATTTGATTTCCCTCATTTAATCCTCACCATCCATTTTTTTCCCTCCATCCCACACTCTCACAGCCAACCCCTAGGCCGGCCCTAAAATTCATGTAAAGAGAATCTTTCTCTCTCTCTCCTTAATTTATTACTATATCTCTTTCTCTCTCTCTCACTATTCTTTAATTCTTTCCACAACAACTTAAACACCAACAGCAGCATACAACATCACCACCCCGAGCCTCCTCTCCTGGCCATACTTCGACCTCCCGGCCACCGGCCTCCGCCGTTGTCGGCCTCCCCCACAGCCACCACCATCTCCTTTCCTCCATCTCCTCCACCACCATCAACATCAACCGCCACCACCATCAACATCAACCACCTCCACCCTCCGTCCAGGCCGTGCCGCCCCTGGCCTCGCCGGGCCAGGCTCGACCGCGTAGCCCTCCATCGTCGTCGGCCCTGGCCGAGCACGGCCGCAGCAGCGGCCAACAGCAGCAGCGGCTGCACCGCAGCAGGCGCGCACGTACGCGCGCACGGGCCGCCGTCGTGCGCCGCCGTGCCGTCGTGTGGTCGCCGTGGCTCGCCGTGGGTGCGCCCCACTCCGGCGAGTCCTCCCCTAATGGCCACCATCCTTCGGGACGTGCCGTCGAGGCGATTCGTGCGTTTTGCACGACGTCCCGTCGTGACGCACGCAGAATCGAGTTCATTTTGGCGCTCCGTCGCAGCGACTTCGCACGCGTTTTTTCGGAGATCCGACCGTTGGATCGGCGATTTCTTTGTACCGTCACAATCTCGGTATATCCACCTTCATCCCTGTCAATTTTTGTCCGTTAATTTTATCGTTTGATACATCAAAACCGGCCACCAAGTTGACCGTTTAAATTGTATTAAATTTGGACAGTTTCGTGGGGCCAACTTTGTTCAGCTTGTATCTCCTCCACTGCAGCTCCGTTTGGCGTGCTACCAGTTCCGGTGCGAAGCTGGTATAACCCTCTTACTATCCCTCCAGTTTCGTTTCATTGTGAGCTTGTTTGATTGGTTGAATTCGACGCCAAAGTTGGCCGTCCGAATTCGTAATTTTCAACTTGTAAAATTCCATTTTTGAACACGGGACTCCAGATTTCATTTCTGACACCACCATTAGACTTGTGGCGTCGTTCTGGCATGTTTTCATATAAAATTTGTTAGATTTGGAGAACGTGGGCCCTGGCACGTTTTTCGGTGCAAAGTAGGTCCCACATTCTGGGTCAATGGGACTTTTGACGTCGACTCATTGGAATCCAATTCCGGAGATATCGTTGAGTTCGTATCGTCATTCTGGACTCGTTGACATATAATTTGCTAGATTTTTGTGGATATTGGACCCGGCACGCATTTCGGTGCAAGTCGGATACCAATATCCGGATCAACGGGTCATTTTGAGATCGGCTCATCGGAATCCAATTTCGGATATACCGTTGAGTTCGTATCGTCATTCTGGACTCGTTGACAGGTAGTTTGCTAAGTTTTGAGAACATTGGCTCCGGTACGTATTTCCGTGCAAATCGGAATTCCAAGTTCTGGTCAACGGACCAAATTGAGATCGGATCAACGGAATCCAATTCTGGAGATACCGTTGGGTTCGTATCGTTATTCTGGTTTCGTGGACATATAATTTGTTATATTTTATAGACTTGTTTTCTTGCATGTTTTTCGGTGCAAAACGGCTCCGACACGGACACCGTTTTGACCGAAATTACCTTTTTGCCCTTGTGTCCAAATTGGACCGTTGGGTAGGCTATCCTAGCTAATTTGACCATTCTGGACACGTTGGCGATGTTCATTTCATCGTCCGACAATGTTTGTTGATAATTTCTCTGAGTTTAATCTTTTTATAATTAATTAATAATTAATTCTTATAATGTTCGTATTTCGGGATTAGTACAACGAAACTGAGCTCAGTCAATTCCAGTGGTCTCACATCGCTGAAATTGACAAGATGAACACGTGGATCACTATAATAAGATTATCAACCTTACCATTGATATTCTTATCTCGATTTGCGTGTCGTAAGTTTCGACGTACGAATAACGAAGTACACTTTATATCTTTAATAATTAGACTAGATTTGACCCTGTTTGACCAAAGTTGACCAGTTGACCCAAAGTCAACTGTAAGTCACGCTTGACCTAGTTTGACTAAATTATTGACCGGAGTTGACCTAGAGTTATTTTGACTTAGAAGAACCTAGGATAAAATAGATTGTTGTGGATTTATTTATTACAACTTGAACACCTTGTAACCTGTATTACTTTAAATAGGACTCTGTGGCTTCAGTTGGACCCCCTATACTTATCAGCTGTTCAGGTTATCAGGCGAGTACATTCTCTGGTCATTTCATATCCTGCTTAGAATTATTTCCTGCAGTAGATTACTTTACTTGTACTATCACGTTGGTCACACGGATTGGTACTATATGGATCCCTTTTTGAGATGTTATCCTTAGGGAGCATCGGGTACTCTATGTTCTGTGCGTTTCACTTATATAGCGTATCACTATGCTTCGTTGATTCTTCGATCACTTGTGACATATACTCTTATGATCACAGAGTTTTTCTGGAATCCTTGTCCCATTTATGGGTCTACTATGTACCACCCTTCGGAGGCTACCACCTTTCGGAGGCTACCACCTTTCGGAGGCTTACCACCCTTCGGGGGCTGTACATAGTATCATAACATAACCTGATTGGATCCTTGTGTATTGATTGGGGGTACGGGGGAGTAAAAATGGACATGTGAATAATACACCGGTAGTGTAGCATCAGAATCATTCCATAGTGTAGCATCAGAATCATCCCAGGCCATTTACATGTCCATGTTGTACTCTGACTCACTAGCACATGTTAGTTCTCTATCTATAGTAGATATTTCTATTACAACTTTCTCTCTCTGTTTACATACTGTATTTCTTTCAGTACATGTATCTTACTTTACTGCATGATTATATTTCTAACCTGCTATGAACTGTTGAGATGTAATGTGCTCACTCATGTCCTGACTGGACCTGTTGATAAATTTTACGGATGGCCTGGGATTGCCTGCTAGCCTAGAGGAGACACAGTAGAGGTTGTTTAGGTAGTTATTTCATTTTGTCTGCAGTTGTATTTACTTTGTGGATTACTGTATCTGTATTTGAGTTTTGAGATGTATTTCTGGGTTTATGTATATTAGACACTTAGACTTCTATCTCCTGTATCTCTTTTTGGATTTCATGTTCTATCTATCCTTATCATGCTCTACCTTAGATGTGATTGAGTCTGTATCTGCTATGTCACCCCATTCGGGGAGTATAAACTGCTTAGCATTATATTGTTAAATGTTGTGACCTAGGACAGCGTTCTACCGCCGACACTGCGGCGTAGGCTGGGCGTAGTTACGTTCTCGTACCCTAACAGTGGGTGCGGGTCGTGACACGTTTTTTAGTGGTAGCCCATGCAGGTCGAGTTTATATAGTGGTATTCGAACTAGAGTACCACTACAGCCTGCACTAGGAATAGGATATATTTTTGAAGGTACTCAATCACAGTTAGGATCCTCGAGAGATTCCTGGGACGACCCTTGAGAATCTTATCTAACTTCGATTTGAAAACTCTTTTTTTTCCATGATTTGTTTTACCTTTATTTTCTGTTGTTGAATTTGATTTGATGGATTATTGTTGAAATTGGGTTGTATTTATTGATTTTGATGGAAGTTTGTTGAATTTTGAGTTTTGATGATAGCTGTTGCATCCGAGTTTGTATTTTGATGAATTTTGTTCATTTTTGAATTTTGATGTTCGTTGATAAATTTGATTTAATTTTTGGGTATTCATTGTTGATTTAATTTAATTTTTGGCAAGATAAAATTATATGGGCTAGGTCATCTAAGTTATGGAAATCTTGTCTTCTATAGTCACATTAGCCAGCATGGTGAGGACATATAGTCTGATTTTGGATATATTTCTCGGGTGTGGGAATTTAAGGTTTTCGCAGCCAAGCTAGCGGCATCGCGAAAATGTTAAATACCATGATTCTAGAGGTATGTGCATAAGTCAAGGACTCTGTGATTATCGTAACCTTGCTCACTAGTAGGACGAGGATTTAGAGTACCATGATTTTGGATAGACGCATATGATTATCAGATTGTACCTTTAAATATTTTCGAACATGTTTTTGCTACTTTTGTTTCAGTCATTCAAAAAAAAGGAAGGAATTATTGTTGTTTGTTTTGTTTTGTTTTTTATTGTTTACTTAGGATGTAGCTTTAGCTATTTTTATAAACCTTGTGTAACTTCTTACAAAATTTATTTCTTCTTAATACAATGAATCAATGATTTTGCTAGACCTTATTTTGGATCTGATATTATAGCTCTAATTTCAAATGGGTTCCCCTTTTTAAACAGATAGGCAGAACAGATTCTATTACCATTTCTTTTCCTGCCATATTTTTATTACCATCATCCTTTGTCTTATATAACTGTCCTGATTATATCAATTCCGCCTCGTGTCACATTCTGTCAGTTGTACTTGAAAACTCTTGAATCTTTATATCTTTTTACCTGAGAAATGTTGAGGAAGTGACGTAAATCATCTAGTTCGGGAATGACGTAATTGGTTATCATAGGATAATTTTGTAGGAATCAGAATGTTGGATGTCAAATGTGAAAAATTCAAGATAGAGATGTGGTAAAGGTTTAGAATGTAATGTTATCAATTTAGAACCAATCGTAGAAAATTTTGGTTATGAGTAATTCAGGGATATATTTCAAAAAAAAAAAAACTAATGAGGATATCAGAGGCCAACCTAGTTTTGAGAACTAGAAATCTTGGTTATTGATTCTTGGGAACTATTACAAGGCTATGTAGAAAATTAGAGATGGAAAGGAGAATTTATTGTATTCTATGATTATGCAAAATTGAACTAGGTATTTTAAGAGGGTGACTAGAGACAGAGAGAACACAAGGATTTTACGTTATAGAAATTATTTTAGATGATTGGGAGAAATTGTGGAATTCAAAAGGGTAATAATTGAGGGTGAACATTGAAGAAAATATGAAGGTTGATTTATAAATAAAAATAAATTTTGTGTGACATAGCGGTATTGGAGTTTAGTAAATACGAGACTTGACTTAAAAAAGTACAAGGATTTCATAAACTGGATTTAGAGGTTTCGGATCTAATTTAGAACGAGGTGAAAGAATTTGAAAATTTGATTAAATGAATAAGTGTTGACTCCTAAATAAGACGGGCATGTTTCGTGGAAAATATTTTTGGATGTTAGAAATTTTGTCTAGGGTGATCATGGTAAATTTAGATGACTAAAGGTTATAAAATTTCGATGGTAGTCATATGAAGGTTGATTTTCTATTGGGGTTTGTGAGAAATATGATTAGCAAATGATAAACTGATAGTATTAGAGAGAGATGATTTACTGACTTCGTATGAAATCTTTTCCTGTTTTCCTCTAAAAGGGTTTTTCAATACCATTGAATCCTAGTTTCCTTAATCACGACCAAATCAACTTCGATTATCTTTTCTTATCTTGGGTTGTACTTAATTGAATTAAATTTGATTGTGACCTGAATCTCCATCCTTGTATGCTCGATCTCAGACTTTGTTGAACCTGTCCTCCATATTGCCTAAATCTTGATTTCCCCAATTTGATCAACTTAGGTCGTATCGAGACTAAATATTCTTAATATGTATTGTGATTGGAATTTTCCATGGAATTGGATTTTATTCCTTAACTTTGATTTTGATTTTTTTTTTCCTGAACCCTTTAAAGATATTGGGTAGTTACTTTTCTTTATTTTTATGATAAGTACCAGTTTTTATATAGGATGGTAGACTGCCTTACAGTTTTGATGGTTTGTTGTTTTGTAACTTTTGTTTAGCACCCTAGATGCTTGTTTTTTGATACCCTATGACCGTTTTGGTATTAGCACGACTAGTATACCTAGATGAGACTTTCACTACCTCCGTATGCCATGACCCTGTACGTCGTCCTTTTGATCGTATGATTTGTTTTAATCTGGGACTTTGACCGTGGGGGTTTGACCTAGAAGGAGTATGGACATTTTAATTTCGAGGACGAAATTTTTTAAGGTGGGTAGGATGTGAGCACCCTGAATTTCGGGTTGATTTTTTTATTTATTTTCTAATTGATTTTAATTTCAATAAATAATTCATTCTGTTATTTTTTCCTTAAGTGTGCTTTCCGTGCGTTTGATATTTGGAGTGTCAGGGATGTTCAACTCTGGAAATCTTCTTCACGAGTTTTGGAGTGGACAGGATTACCTTCATGACAGTATATAGTGTCCCATCCAAACTTGTTCCCTTGTACTCTTTTTGCTTCACTGTACTTCGGGTCGAATTAGACCATTGATTATTATTTATTTTTTCCACTCTTTTCCTTGATCACTTTCAGCGCGTTACCGTGACCTTCAAATTGGGAGCGCAAGACCAGTCAGTTTCTTGAAACCAACTCATCATGCATGATCTACTCAAGACGCTCTTCACCCTTGACCTTCGTGTCCCACTCAGACACGTCATTTTGTGCTCTATTTGCTTCGCACAACTTTTCTGACACGTGACCCGATTTTATTTCACTCCACGGCGTCACATTCATTTTCCAACTTGATTATGGGTCCCCTGTCGACCAAAACCTGTCAGCCCCAATTATGGACATGGCCCACATTGAGTCTACTACCCGTCCGCCACTTGTGTCCCATTTATTGGAATCCCCATGTGCTACTTATTTACCCATGATCATTAAACCTATTTTTATTCGATTTTTGCATAATGTCCGGTTTTGGATCCAATCCGGCTCCACTGAACCCAACCCCAGCTTCATTTTTCCTCTCTCATGACGCCCTCATTTTTCTTACCCAAAAATAATATTGAATACTCATTCTACCCATTTATAATATTTATTGGGAATTTTTGTTGATTTAAATTCCATGGGATAGCCTATTTTCCTACAAATTAAATCCTAGCCATTTGATTTCCCTCATTTAATCCTCACTATCTATTTTTTCCCTCCATCCCACACTCTCACAGCCAACCCCTAGGCCGGCCCTAAAATTCATGTGAAGAGAATCTTTTTCTCTCTCTCTCTCTCACTATTCTTTAATTCTTCCACAACAACTTAAACACCAACAGCAGCATACAACATCACCACCCCGAGCTCCTCTCCTGGCCATGCTCCGACCTCCCGGCCACCGGCCTCCGCCGCCGTCGGCCCCCCACAGCCACCACCATCTCCTTTCCCATCTCCTCCACCACATCAACATCAACCGCCATCACCATCAACATCAACCACCTCCACCCCCGTCCAGGCCGCGCCGCCCCTGGCCTCGCCGGGCCAGGCTCGACCGTGCAGCCCTCCGCCGTCGTCGGCCTGGCCGAGCACTGCCGCAGCAGCGGCCAACAGCAGCGCGGATGCAGCAGCAGGCGCGCACGCCGCGCGGGGGCCGCCGTCGTGCGCCGTGCGCGCGGGCGCCGGGCGCGCGTTGGTGGCCCCACT
>JANAVB010033196.1:0-49033 GCA_029216955.1 Iris pallida | reverse complement strand
CTCGTAGCAGCCATTTTCAATATCAACACTCAAAAAATTTCATTCTCTTACATGTGTATCCCATTAAGAGCAAGAACGCCGAAAAGATGAGATTGAGTGGCAGTGATAGGGAAGGTAGATAAAAGGTTGCAAGGCTGGAAAGACGAGCTGCTATCATTGGGTGGAAGATTTACCCTTATTAACTCCTAGGGTCTGCTTGGTAATGGTGATTTCACAGGTTTGGGGTGTTTTTTAATTCACTGTTTTATGAAAACCTCTGCTTGTTAATTTCTTTGAGGCACAGGTTTTGGTCGGCTCAAAAACCTCCCAAAACCGGTGTAATGTAATTTTGGGTGGCTTTATAAACACCCGAAATCGGTGGTTTTTAAAGGGGTTTTATTATTTTATTCTATTTATATACTCACAAAAAATATATAATTAATGCTATTTGTCCCTGCAAATTGTACCTCCAAACCGTCCCTCCTTACGTGACAACTGAGGTGGCATGTTGATTTGGCAGCTGACATGGCAAATTTTAAAATTAAAATTAATATATAAAATTAACATTAAAATTAATGTTAATATTAACATTAAAATTAATATTAACGTTAACATTAACAAAATATTAATATTAACATTAATATTAATATTAATATTAATATTAATATTAATATTAATTAATATTAATATTAATATTAAATTAACATTAAATTAACATGGACAAAATTTGGCAATTAACTTTTTGGATTAAAATTTGTCATGTCATCGGTCATGTCAGATAACACATAATATTATTTAACAAGCTACGTTAGCTGCCACAAAGGGAGGGATGTATTGGAGGTACAATTTGGAGGTACGAATAGCATTACTCATAATTATAACTACTAATACCCTTCCCTATTTAATTTATTTTTATTTTATTCGTGTAAAAAACTTTCAGAATACTCGTTAGGGAATTACCATGCATGGATTGCACTGGTTCAAAAGCCGCTATTTAAAAACCATTTAAAATTTGACCATTCATAACCGGTGCTCTAAAAAGTAAAAACACCTCCCGCTACCCCTACAATTGCCATGCAGGCCCGTAGTCTCAATGATTCCATCACATTACCTAGCCTTTCTATGAGATGCCTAATTGGGATGTCAACTAAATAGATAAGATTAGAACTATGTTTTATTGGGCGCTAGGCAAGGCGAGGCGAGACCATGCCCGCCTCGCCTAGGCGCCCGCCCAGATTTTTGGGTCTCTAAACCTGTGTAAACATTGTAGGCAGCAGCAGTAGCAAAAGTCAGCAGCAACAGTAGCATAAGGCCGCAATAGTAGTAGCAGAAGGCTGCAGCAGCAGTAGCAGATTGCAATAAGAGGGAGAAGACAACAGTAGCAGTAGCAAAAGGCAACAATAGCAGAAGCAGAAGGCAGCAAACAGTAGCAATTTTTACAATAACACATGTTTTAGCAACAATAATAACCCTAAAGTCCAAAAAAAATATTAGTAAAAAGTCCATAGCCCATCCTGAGATCCACCGCCTAGGCGCCCGCAGTTGTCTCCCCTGGGCGCCCGCCTAGGCGGGTCTAGGCGGCCCTCGACTTACACTGCTGTAAAATATGCAGGTCGAGGCGACCTGTTCAAATCGGACGCGCCTAGGCCGCCTAGGCGCGCCTAAGCGTCGCCCGTAACAACATTGGATTAGAAGGAGGTTCCTTTGGGAAGCAAATATCGACAATGTAATGGGCGACCACTTGGTCAAGTAGTAGTAGTTTGTAAAAGAAGAGAGTTTCGGAAAATAAAAGGGATTATTCCAAAAAATTGTCATAAAAGGCCAAAATCTAGGAGGCGCTTTCCTTCTTTGGCAACATAATGCTGATTTTTGTCGGGAAATGACATTTTTTTCGAAAATAATAACGTCTACCATCTAGAATGCACAATATACTAAAACTTTTGGCGGTAGGTAGCTGCATAGTGCGCCTATGCGACTTTCTACCACATTTAGGACATTGAAGACTACTCAAGAAAGGCATGGAAGTAAAGAAGGAGTTTGGAACAAGAAATGTCAAAATCCCGGATGTGGTTAGTGTTGGGAAAGAAACGCGGAAACCTTTCCCCAAACCGGAGAGTACCTGCGAGAGGACCGAGCAATACAACGCACGAACCAAAAACAACCACACAAAAACAGTCCACGCAGACACAGAGAATTTTTGACGTGGAAACCCTTGCGGGAAAAACCACGGGACGATCGGAGTCCAACCCTGAGAAGCCTCCACTAATGGAATAGAAGAATTACACCCTCTACAAACTCCTCCGATCCAAATCGGATCCCCACAACACTCAGAGATAAGAACAATGATCACAAGGCTACGAAGAACGAGAACGACGAGTAGAGATTACCCGAAACACGATCTCCTTCGAAAAACGACCTTCGATCCTCCGTCTTCTTCTCCGAAGTTGCAATGGCACTCTTGCCTCCTTCTCTCTCGAACTTTTTGTGTTGTCCAATACTTGCGATTATGAATTAGGGTTGAGAAAACTCAATATAACTCCCCAATCCCGCAACCAACCTGGACCGTTGGATTAGATCCAATGATGAAAACTCATCCTAAAATCCGCTTCAGCCCCCGACGACACAGAGTTCGGCCAGAACTCTGTGTCAAACATCCAGAATCTCACCCCACAGTACTGGAGTGGCCAGACCGAGTTCGGCCCGAACTCGCCATGGGACCGAGTTCGGCCCGAACTCGGATCCCCTGTTCCAGAATCTCCCCCTGGGCAGCAACAGCAGCAGCGACTCTACGTCGCCCACTTCCCGAGCTTCTTCGACACACGAACGGCGCTCGTCGCACTCCGGGGTCTTCTCCACATAGGTTGGGAACCCCACCCACTCCAACAAATCTCCCCCTTCACAACTATGGGGAGGACGTCGTCATCCCGACGATCTGCCTGCAGTACTCAAACTTCCCCCTTGGTAGAATCTTCGTAAACATATCAGCTCCGTTGTCGTCTGTATGCACCTTCTCAAGCTCCGCGTCCTTCTTCTCAACCACATCCCGTATCCAATACCGGGTCTCGATGTGCTTGGACCGGCTATGAAACGTCTGATTCTTCACAAGGTGGATAGCACTCTGACTGTCGCAAAGCAAAGTATACTGCTCTTGCTTCAGTCCCATTTCCTGCAACAGCTTCTTCATCCATAACAGCTCCTTGCAAGCCTCCGTCGCCGCAATGTATTCCGCCTCCGTCGTCGACAAGGCAACACACTTCTGCAACCGCGACTGCCACGATACTGCTCCTCCCGCAAACATCATCACGTAGCCCGAAGTCGACCGCCTCGTGTCTACATCTCCAGCCATATCAGCATCGGTATACCCGACCAGCTTCGGCTCGTCACCACCAAAGGAAAGTCTCCAACCGGCAGTGCCCTGAAGGTATCGTAGAATCCACTTGACCGCACTCCAGTGTACCCTTCCAGGATTCGAAAGATACCTGCTAACCGTACCAACTGCATGAGCAATATCTGGCCTCGTACACACCATAGCATACATCAGGCTTCCCACAGCTGAAGCATATGGAACCCGCTCCATATCTTCCTTTTCGTCCTCGGTAGATGGACACTGCTCCTCAGTGAACTTAAAGTGAGCCGCGAGGGGGGAACTCACTTTCTTCGACCCGTCCATCCCGAAACGCTGAAGTACCCGATGAATGTACTTCTTTTGGGACAAGTGTAGCAGCTTGGACTCTCTCTCTCGGCTGATCTCCATCCCAAGAATAGTCTTCGCTGCGCCCAAATCCTTCATAGAGAAGGCCGCGCCCAGTTGGCGCTTCAACTCCGCTATCCTAGTGGCATTCCGACCCACTAATAGCATATCATCCACATAGAGCAGTAAAATGATGAAATCATCCTCGGCAAAATGCCTCACAAATGCACAATGGTCCGACGTCGTCCGTGCATAACCATGCTCCCCCATAAACGACTCGAACTTTCTGTACCACTGCCTCGGAGCCTGCTTCAGACCATACAAGCTCTTCCTCAACCGGCAGACCAAATGTGACTTGCCCTTCTCACAGAATCCCTCCGGCTGCTCCATGTACAACTCCTCCTCAAGATCACCGTGGAGGAACGCCGTCTTCACATCCATCTGCTCGACCTCCAAGTCGAAACTGGCTGCTAATGCTAGCACCACCCGAATAGACGAATGCTTGACGACAGGCGAAAAGATCTCATCATAATCCACGCCTTTCCGCTGACCGTAGCCCTTGACTACCAGCCTCGCTTTGTATCGAGGGCGAGTAGCATCATCCGTCTGCTTCACTCTGAACACCCATCGATTCTTCAAAGCCTTCTTGCCCTTTGGCAACCGCACCAGATCATAAGTAGAATTGGTGTGCAAGGAACTCATCTCCTCCTGCATAGCCACCATCCACTCCTGCCTGTGTTCGTCTTCCATAGCCTCTGCGAAACTTTCGGGCTCTCCCCCGTCAGTCAGTAGCACATACTCATCCGGCGAGTATCTCGTAGATGGTCGACGATCCTTGTTGCTCCTTCTCAGTGGAGCCACTGGTGCTGGCTGTATACCGACAGCCTCCTCCCCTTCAGGAACTACCTCTCCGGCATGCTCATCCTCCTGAGGGACACCCTGACCACCATCAGCAGGCTGATGATCAAGGTTGGGAGCAACTCCATGTACCGGCTCCCCCATAACTGGATCCTCCGCGATGTCTTCTGGAAACTGCTCGAAGCGAAATGACTCTAACTCAGGCAATTCCTCAGCCTCAGAAGGCGTCTCGGAATCCTGAGTGTTGGTCATGGTCTGATCCTCGACGAACACCACGTCCCTGCTTCTGTAGAGCTTTCCTTCCACTGGGTCGTAGAGTCTATAGCCAAACTCATCCCGACCGTAGCCGACAAAGACGCATCGCCTCGTCTTCGGCTCAAGTTTGGTCCTCTCGTCCTTCGGTACATGCACGAAGGCCTTACAACCAAACGCCCGCAGGTGACTGTATGACGGCTCTTTGCCGTACCATACTTTATCAGGCACATCACCCTGCAAAGGAGCACTAGGAGACAAATTAATAATATAAGCAGCTGTGAGAAGAGCCTCACCCCAATAACTGCCCGGCAAGTTTGCTTCTGACAGCAAACACCGCACCCTCTCCATCAGTGTCCTGTTCATGCGCTCCGCTACACCATTGAGCTGAGGTGTCTTTGGCGGAGTCTTCTGGTGTCGTATCCCTTGCTCTCTGCAATACGCATCAAAGGGACCGATGTATTCGCCGCCATTGTCGGACCGAACACACAACAACTTCTTGCCCGTCTCCCTTTCAACGGAGGCCTGAAACTCCTTGAAAGTAGGCAGCACCTGATCCTTGGTCTTTAAGGCATAGACCCAAACCTTCCTGGAACAGTCATCAATAAAAGTCACAAAGTAAGAAGCACCACCAAGAGTTTTTACCTTCATAGGACCGCAGACATCCGAGTGAATCAACTCGAGCAACGCCGGCTTCCTCGAACTTGGGTGACTCTGGAAAGACACCCTATTTTGCTTCCCAGCCAAACAGTGCGTGCATTTCTCCAACTTTGTAGACTTGAGCCCCGGAATCACCTTCCTGTTCACCAAGTAGCTCATCCCCTTCTCGCTGATATGGCCGAGCCGCCTGTGCCACAACTCGGTAGACGCATCACTGACTGCGTTCACCTCCTGTGCCCCCTGTGCGCTCCCCTCCATATAGTAGAGACCGGACTTCTTGCTTCCTCTGGCAATCACCAACGAACCTCTGGAAAGCTTCCACTGACTATTCCCGAAGAGACTGAAGAATCCCTCGTCATCCAACCTTCCAACCGACACCAGGTTGAAACGGATATCAGGGACGTGACGAACATCCTTGAGAACAAGAACCGCACCCGTCATCGTTCTCAAATGCACATCTCCAATGGCAACCGCCTTCGACACATCTCCGTTGCCCATCTTCAACACGCCACAGTCGCCTGTCGTGTAAGTGGCAAACAGTGTCCTATTGTGAGATACATGTGCTGAAGCCCCTGAGTCCACCAGCCAAGAATTGTCATCGCAGGCGAGGTTAGTAATGACCTCATCACCTACGACGATCACATCGCCTCCATGCGTCGAGGCCGCCGCTGTAGTGTTCTCTTCTTGCTTCCCCTTGTCGCCCTTCTTCTCCTTCTTCCAAACGAAACAATTCCGCTTGATATGGCCCTTCTTACCGCAATGGTAACACTCTGAGTCCTCGTACCGACCTTTGGACTTCCCCCTGCTCTTGTCTCTGCCACCACCTGGACCCCTGCTTTTGCCCCTTCCGCGGCTCTCTGAAACCAATGCCTCTGAGTGGTGGGATGTGGATGAAGTGCCCTGAGAACGTCTCCGCATCTCTTCATTCAACACCCCGCTCTTGGCAAACTCCAGACTGACCACGCCCTCTGGAGCAGAAGCGATCATAGATACTCGTACGGTCTCCCACGAGTCTGGCAAGGTACACAGCAGCCACAGTCCCTGAACTTCGTCGTCGAACTTGACTCCCATAGAAGATAACTGGTCAACCACGCCCTGGAAATCACTCAAGTGATCCGTAATAGACGTCCCATCCTTGTACCGCAGACCCATCATCGTTCGGATCAGGAACAACTTGTTTACCCCGGTCTTCTTCGCATACAAGGATTCCAGCTTATCCCATAACGTCTTCGCGTGCTCAATATTGGCAACGTGATTGTACACGTTCTCATCAACAAACTGCCGTATGTACCCACACACCTGTATGTGCTCGAACTTCCAGTCCTCCTCGGATTTATCACTGGGCCTCTCGGATGCAAACACAGGTAGATGCAGCTTCTTGACAAATAGCAAATCCTTCATCTTGCTCCGCCAATAATGATAGTTTGTGCCATTAAGGTTCACCATGCGCACCGGCTTCGCGTCCATCTCTCCTCTCTGGTTCCTCTGTCAACTCCTGACACCCTTTGAACCCAAAGCTCTGATACCACTCTGTTGGGAAAGAAACGCGGAAACCTTTCCCCAAACCGGAGAGTACCTGCGAGAGGACCGAGCAATACAACGCACGAACCAAAAACAACCACACAAAAACAGTCCACGCAGACACAGAGAATTTTTGACGTGGAAACCCTTGCGGGAAAAACCACGGGACGATCGGAGTCCAACCCTGAGAAGCCTCCACTAATGGAATAGAAGAATTACACCCTCTACAAACTCCTCCGATCCAAATCGGATCCCCACAACACTCAGAGATAAGAACAATGATCACAAGGCTACGAAGAACGAGAACGACGAGTAGAGATTACCCGAAACACGATCTCCTTCGAAAAACGACCTTCGATCCTCCGTCTTCTTCTCCGAAGTTGCAATGGCACTCTTGCCTCCTTCTCTCTCGAACTTTTTGTGTTGTCCAATACTTGCGATTATGAATTAGGGTTGAGAAAACTCAATATAACTCCCCAATCCCGCAACCAACCTGGACCGTTGGATTAGATCCAATGATGAAAACTCATCCTAAAATCCGCTTCAGCCCCCGACGACACAGAGTTCGGCCAGAACTCTGTGTCAAACATCCAGAACCTCACCCCACAGTACTGGAGTGGCCAGACCGAGTTCGGCCCGAACTCGCCATGGGACCGAGTTCGGCCCGAACTCGGATCCCCTGTTCCAGAATCTCCCCCTGGGCAGCAACAGCAGCAGCGACTCTACGTCGCCCACTTCCCGAGCTTCTTCGACACACGAACGGCGCTCGTCGCACTCCGGGGTCTTCTCCACATAGGTTGGGAACCCCACCCACTCCAACAGTTAGGGGTGTCCATGGACAAAGAACCTAGGAAGCGGAAATGTCTCTCAATTTCCTACTCTATATGACAAGGCACGAAACAAATATGATCTTGTGTCGTTACAATGGAGTGGTGGACAATAGAAGCCTCGATTTAGAAGATCTCTCGAGAGGCCTTGTGAAGGGAAAGATAACTACTAACCCTACTAGAGTGGAAACCCTCAGAGCAATACATTGATGATGGCTGCATCTGAAACTGGAAAATTAATGGCAGATTCTCAGTTAAATCCTTATACTGGAATCTCAACTGTAGAGGTATATATTAACTTATGAGTATGCCGAATAAATTATGGACTACTAAAACTCCAACGAAAGTTGGTGCCTTTGTATGTACTTATAATAATGCTATTCTAACTTGGGTATAATCCCATTTAAAGAGAATTGTGAGCTCTGTGACAAACATAAGGAATCACGTGACCATCTACTTCTCCATAGTGAAAGTTCGTGCTGACCCTTACTTACCAACACATGTAATTTACCTAATTCTTGCAAACTTGTTCTGGAACTTTTTACACAAAGAATCATGAATTTTCAAGAAGGAATTTTTAACATGGAAATCGACACCAAAATAAGTATGTGGTACATTATTATTTTATTCGTCTTATCTGCAACATCCAATTATTTCTCTAGTGTATTAAAATTTGTAAATTCTCTCTACAATCTAAGAAATTAATAAATGCTATGTAGCTTAGAATGATGAAGTTGTCATCTAGCGTGACAGTATGGCTTGTTGCTTGCATTATGGAGGATGTATGTTCTAGTCATGGAAATAACCTACGTGGCACTTGGACCCCTTCTTTTATGTAGGTTATACTGATAGGGAAAGATCTTTTACTACCATCGATGATTCACATATACTACTAGTAAATGATACATCTCTTTGCTCAAACTTATGATAATAAATCTGATGATCTATATTCATGAGTTAATTTACTAATAGGAAAAATAGTATAAGTATCTTCATGCAAAGGAAAGTAGGTTGACCGAAGCTGATTTGTCGATGATGCCTATCGAAACTCACCCAAGGAGGGTGATACGACGCTGAAGCGAGGCAAGCCAACACGTACCACTGAAACAGACATTATACTTTGCCCTAGTCTGCTATCGTCTCTTGAATCCAAGGGTGGTGTCCGAATCCATGAATAGCCTAAAGTCCACCAGAAATAAAAGAGACCAAATTTCAATAAGGAATATTAATATTATTGGAGTTAATTAAAACTAATACATCATCGTCATTATATAGGCTTTACAAACTTAGAGAAGAAGAAAGAAAGCTAATCCTATTCCTAAACATAATCCTAATAAATCTAATCCTAAACAAGGTATATCTTAGTTAGATCATGCTCAAATATTTGTGTGATTTCATCTCCTTTGGTGTTGTTGCTTTTTGGAGCAACATCTTGTTTCATGTGATTCAAAATAGAAGTTTTAGTCCTGCATCGCATAGGAAAAAGGGTTCTCCTTTCCTTATATTACTCCCTAAAGCTCATGCAACCCGCACGTTGGTCCGCAAGTGTTTTGACTCGTTTATTAGACGCACTTTGCACGTACGATTCATGGGGTAAAAATATAACTTCTCTCTTTTTAATTTTTTTATTTGTTTGGGTTATGGTTATTGGTCTTAAGATGGCATGCACGATTTTCACATAATCCCGTTACGGGATACACCATGCGCATATCTTCTATATAATACGGCTTCGAAACTGCTAAAAAAATGAGCCGTCTAAGCCGTATGTATATCGTCAACCATTTAATTTAAAAAAATAAGAAATTATAATTTTAAACTTTTTCTCCATTTCTTTCACATAACCGAATACTCTTTTTTTTTATTTTTCTTCTGCATAACCGAATACCCCCTCTTTTATTCACATATATCAATAACAAATTATAATTAAATTTCTATAAATTTTAAGTAATATAAATATATACATAACAAATCTTATATTTTAATAATATTAGAAAGAAGAAATTTTATTTTACGTGCAACGCACGTGCTTTTACTAGTACTAGATAATGGATTGTCGAGAAGATTTCGAGGGGCTGGCAGTCCTGGCACAAACTCTCTGTGAAGAGAGTTTGTGTATGAAACTCTTTTCACAGAGAGTTTCATATAGGACTGCCAGCCCCATGACAGTCCTTCATTAATATAGGACTGTCATGGTACTGGCAGTTCTAACATAAACTCTCTGTGAAGAGAGTTTGGTATGAAACTTCATATAGGACTGCCAGCACCCTGGCAGTCCTTCATTAAGACTGCCATGGGACTGGCAGTCCTGGCACAAACTCTCTGTGAAGAGAGTTTGTGTATGAAACTCTCTTCACAGAGAGTTTCATATAGGATTGCCAGTCCCATGGCAGTCCCTCATTAATATAGGACTGCCATGGTGCTGACAGTCCTGACACAAACTCTCTGTGAAGAGAGTTTGGTACTGGCAGTCCTTCTTTAAGTTAGGACTTCCATGGGGCTGGTAGTCCTGACCCAAACTCTCTGTGAAAAGAGTTTGGGTATGGAACTCTCTTCACAGAGAGTTTCATATAGGATTGCCAGCCCCTTGACAGTCCTTCACTAATGAAAGGACTGCCATGGGCTGGCAGTTCTTACACAAACTATGATACTTTCATAAATTGATACATTTTGACATTGATACTTTCATACGTCTTGCACACAGGTAAACACATATAACACATAGGTAAACACATATAACACACTTTTTGCACACAGATAACACACATGTAAAAGTGAAAAACATATATTGGACTTCATATTTCATAATTTATTGTATAGGAAAGTGGTCCTCCATATACAAAATGTCAAAGTGTAAATATATCCATACTCAGTCGATTTTGACGTCGTAGTGGCCAACAGATAAGTCTCTTGGCTCCTCAATCTTCAACAACTTATTACAATGGTTGATTTGATCAACAAAAGGTGTGGTCCAGGCGTTTGCTTCGACCGGTGCTTTTTTGTACCAAACTGTTAAAGGTGAAGGAGTCGGAGAATGACCGATCATCTTTAGTATGACAATATTTCCCGATTTGACCTATAATACATAGGTTAGAATGTCTGTGCTCCGCCGGAGGAGCGCACATCGGAAAAAATGTATTGCTAATATTCGGCAAAATAAGTACAACAGATATCCTGTACCTATTAGCAAATAAATAACCGACAGACGGGACGGACATATAGTGGTCTGACCTGGTAACACTGCCGCTTAACAACAAACTTGCAATTGTTTTTTTGCTTAGGATGCGGGAGTAGAATGGAAGACGAGTCTCTAACTCCTCGTACAGCTCCTGTCTCACCTGTCTCCATCCGTCTTTATCAGAATAACCAAGATGTCTTGCAAGCACATGAAATCTGCAATGGCCATTGTAGTGTCCCGCTCCTTGCGGTCCACTATGTAATACCTACGGCTTGCTGACTCAGTCTTGAACTGAGTATTTGGGGAAACCTTTCCCGGTATCGATTGATCACGGTTTAAATGCAATAAATATTTCCAATTGATGGATTGGCTTCTATTGAAATGGATCCAAGGGTTTTGTTGGATGTTTTCTTTTGCTGCTTGGTTTTGAGAATGAGTTTTCGTGTTGGTTTTTGATGATTGGTTTTCATTGTTCGCTTTCATTACATTTCGCATTCATTCCGAATTTTGAGAGAAAGAGACCGAAGTATGCTAATCAACTGTTGATGCCAATATAGGACGTGTGAACACGGCGCGTGAAGTTCCTCCTTCTTTCAACTAAGATTCATCTCGATGAGTTGCTTCAACCGAACAAAAATTGATCTGTACGCCTAATAAAAATGATCTCTAGTCCACTCTGTTGCTTCGTTCCTATGAGCAACGATACCACAACAACAAAAGATAAGAGAAGATAATTGAATTGAATCAAATAAAAGATCTTGTATTGCTACTCTATCTGCTCCATAAGAATGATCTTCTGTTCGATTACTAAGTATGCTTGAAAATTGTAGACATGTACAGACGAACTTGTACGTATTGAGACGAATAAGAAGGCACAAAATGAACGTGTCGTATATCTGTGCATAAGTCCAAATCTGTTTCATCTAATAGAACTGCTAGAGCATGCATTTGGTCTCGGACAACTTGTGCACAAGGTAATATTTCTCTCTCGGGTGGTATCTGGGGGCACCTGGAACCGCTCGGCCTAGGAGAGATTAGGGCTTCCATGTAAAAATGGGAGTCGATATCTATCAATGAGCTGAACCGGAGAGTCACAACAGCTAATCATGGCAATACCCCATGGACCATCATGTAGAATAGGCCACCTGCGTGATCCAAATTACAGATTTCAATATCTGCAAGAATGAAACATGAATTATTCATTATGCAAATTGTGCTAACATGTCTTATGCAGGGATGGCTGTCGGCAATGGTAAGTTTGCTTATGAATTATTCTACTATCATGTTCTTATGAATTGTTAAAAAGAACCTAGACAATTTGAAAGATCACTAGTAAAATGTTAGCTCCACATGTTGATTTAGTGCAGCGATTTATGAGTTCGGCCAAAAGTCGCTCGCCAGTACATGATGTGAGCTGACCCACGTTGTGGGCATCCTTTTCAGAAAAAAAAGGAGAGGGAGATTTCAAGTGAGGCACTGAAGCTCGTCTAGCCCAGTGGAGCTCGTGGATTGCATCAAACTTCTTTTCATTTCCAGTCAAGTTGTAAGTTTCTTTTTCTTTGAAGGTGCAACATGTAATAAAAGGATATGATGTACGGTCATTGCGACTATTTTCAAAAAAGAGTTTTAAAGAGAATTATGTAGCCAAGAAAAGACAATCTGAGTTTGCAAAGCTTTGTACTTGTATTCCTATCAAGTTTATCAATTAAAGAAGTATTTCTATTTCAAATCTTTATATCCAATATATGGTTTTTTGCAATAAATGGGTGCGTGCGTGTGTTTTGCTTGACTAGTTGTTTTGTGCAAGTACTTGGCCTTGTGCAAACGCAACTTAGATTTGCACGGCATCATGCCTTAGCAAGGACGAACGATCCCGCAGGGATCCAGACAAGACGGACGACCCTAGCGGGATCGGGGCGTGACAGCCATCATCCGGGACATCGATAATATACCAAATGTAACTGTCCACGAATCTAAGGTTGAAATTTGTCAATATACAAACTCAGTGTTTGGCTATCCACGGTATCTTCTCTTGGGAGGTCTATTTTCTCATTTTTTCGGCGAACGACTTCTGTGCAGGCGGAGGTTGCTGTAAGCTTCGTTCAACATGCTCAAAGGACGATGGATCTCTCTTAGTTGACTCCAGCCTTCTCTTCTGTGAACTACTCAATCTTGTTTGAGGCCTGCCTTTAGGATTGTAAACAATGGACGACTCATGCATTCTAGTGGTCACCGGGCATACAATTTTTTGGATTTTAAGCTCAATGTACTCCCGCTCCGCTCCTACTGAGGCACACCACCTTGCATGGAGAACATCTACTGGAATAAGAATCAATTTACGACGATATTCATTAATCTGATGTGTACAAGGGAGGCCCAGTGTATGTCGATGTACACACCCGTAAACCTCGGGATCAAACCCGACAAACTTTGACCTATCAATTCCATCAAATATTAATGCCAATGCCTTGTGAGATACCACATGCATCAAAACATCCAAGAGTGCTTCCTTTCTATGCTCATGCTTGACTACATTTAAGCTCATCTCAAATGATGCATTACTTTTGTACCGTCCGGTATACTGATAGATGTATAACTTGGCAAACCGAGACAAAGTTGCTGAAAGATGAGCTTAGGTGTCTCTTTAATACTGAGTTTCCTCCTTCGACACGTACGGTTGGTAGTTATCGTGCTGTAATGCTTCACCACATTCGTCCATGCTAAGACGAATTGTTCTTTGTGCGGTTCAAGCAGTGTATCTTTGGTGTAAGAAATGCATGCATATCGGCTCCCTCGCCTCCCACTTTTCCTTGAACAAGTACCATGCGGCGTCGTAACTGACAATCGTAGAGGCTCGCAATACACAATTCCAATCATTGTAGAATTCGTCAAAAATTTGCATGTCAAGTTTACCATCCACCTTCCGAAACTTCAACTTACATTGGGATTACGATTGACATGCCAAGTGCATAGCAATGTATCCGCTTGAGAAAAAACAATAGAAATAGTATTAATTAGGGCATACTCTCTGTCGGTAACAAGAACAGACGGCTCTTTATGATCGGTGTTAAAGTGTTTTCAGTTTCTCCAATGCCCATGTGTAGTCTTCAAGTTTCTCACTCTTCATGAAGCAAAAAGCAACTGGAAATGTTTTCCAAGTAGAGGTGAACCCGACAACATGAAAGAGAGGCATCTTGAACTTATTGGTCTTGTACATGCAATCAAGGACTAACACGTCGGTAAAAGACCTGGCCAAATGTGTGCAATCGGGATGAGCCCAAAAGAGTGAAATGACTTCATTACTCTGGGAATGTCTTCTATGGAACTCAACATAATAATTATCGACAAGCAACTTAAGCACTTCTTGCATCGCCATTCATGATTTCATCCGAATAACGTTCGAAGTAGATAGGGCGTTGTATATTGACTTTATTGTAGACTTGTTCTTCTCATCTTCATGTTGTATGACGAAATATATTTGTCTCGGTGCAACTCCGGAAGTGGACAAGTCTTCGACTATCTTCTTCTCCATATTATTCAACCGTCCGACATATAGAAGAACCAATAGGTTTCGACAATCTCATGGTTGTGGATTCCATTCTTGACTTCGACTGTCCAGTTCCCTTCTTCGTTTTTAATATGTTTCGTGAATGGACAACCATATTTTCTCGTTCCAACATTTTTTTTGGAACTTTACTTTGGTTAAATGTATCTTTCTTATGGCTTCTGAACACACCACCTTTTTCACATCCAACTACCAAAGTTTGTCGTCTCGGACAATTTCGGGCCGATCTGGATATCACAAGAACTATGTTGTTTTTTCGTCTGTTAGATTGTTAGATTATATTTGTAATGTAAATATGGCCCATAACCCATAGGCCCAAATGTAGACACTATATATATTGTATCAAACCCTAGCAATGAGAACAAGGCACTATTATTTCCTACATGGTATTAGAGCCAACAGAAAAACCCTAGCCGTCATTATTTTCACCATCCCTTTCCTTCACGCGTTCCTGTATGCATTCGCCAACTTTGAATTACTTTCGGCAACTAAAGACTCGACTCTTAGAAGCTCCGCTTCTACCAAGTTCTAGAGAGCATCAGGCTTAGTGCTAGAGAGCATCTAAGTGCTACCTTTCGTTCACGCGTTCCTGCATGCGTTCCTGCATGCATCTGCCTAGTATCTTCATTATCACTCAAGGAATTTATACTACTGAGGCCCTTTGTACTTTTGTCTCTAGTTCCCTACGCGCCCGATTTGGCATCGCCGGTCTCGACGCGACGACCTCGCCGTTCCCGTCATGCTGACCCCGCCGATCCCGAGGCGCCTACCCCGCCGATCCCGACGCACCGACAGCGCCGACGCGACGACCTCGTCGATCCCGACGCGTCAGCCTGCTCCGCCCGATCCGTACCGATTTGCCGGATTCGTCGATTCAGCGGCCGATTCGCCGCCGAACCCATCCATCACCGAACGATTTGCTTCGTCGGAGTAGTACAAAATATTGTACACCCGACATCCGCGATCTCGTTCAGCCGATCCGTCGGAGTAGTACAAAATTTTTCCGACATTGTGAGCAGCGGCCGATTCGTCGCCGACCCCGTCCATCACCGGACGATTTATTTTTGTCGGAGTAGTACAAAATATTGTACACCCGACATCCGCGATGGCTGATGATATTGCGTCCAGCTACTCCGTCGCGACTAGCGGTGGCGGTGCACACAACCCAAATTTTCCTAATCCGAAGGATCCATATTTTTTGAGTTCTGCTGATCAACCAGGAAATATTATTACTCCTATTGTTTTCCGTGGACCGAACTATGCTGATTGGTCTCGGTCGATACGTCTCTCCCTGATCTCTAGGCGAAAGATCACCTTTCTGGAAGGTACTGAAATCAAACATGTTAATGATGCTAGTAAATTGCTTGATTGGAGATGTGTGAAAGCCCTATTGGTTCAATGGGTTCTTAATACCATTGATCCGTCTCTGAAGAAATCTTTGCCGTACTTTGAGGAGGTTTATCCATTGTGGAACTTGTTGGAGAAAAGATTTATTGTTAGCAAACTCGGAAGCAACAAATTAAGGTGGCTTTGGCCGAGTGCAAACAAATGGCGTCGATGTCTGTGGAAACCTACTTTGAAAATTTGCAGTCTTTGTGGGATGAACAAGCTACTTATTTCCCATTGCCTACTTGTACCTGTGGTGAACTTGCTGCAAAGCTACAGGCTATGAGGGATGAAGACCACTTTCAAGACTTTGTGTATGGATTGAATGCTGAGTTGTATGGTCATACCCGATCTAATCTTCTGGCTCAGGATCCTCAGCCAAGTTTAGATCGGACATACCAGGCAGTCCGTGAGGAGGAGGATATGCAAAAATCTCAGGTCCAATCTGCTACTGAGGAGGTGATGGCGCTGGCTATCAAGTCTTCACCTCGTATTTCTACTACTAATAGTAGAACCTCAGATTCCAGGGACAAATCAGGTATGATCTGTACTCATTGCAAGAAAACAGGTCATGAGGTTGCAACTTGCTTTGCCAAGATTGGCTATCCAGAGTGGTGAGACTCGTCCTAGGCGTGAGGGCGGACGTGGTGCTGGTGGTGGCAGAGGCTCGGCACCACCGCAGAGAGTGATGGGGGACGTGGTGCTGGTGGCGCGGGAGGGGTTGTTCATCATGTCGTCGCTGCTGGTCATGGTGTCCCTGCTGGTCTTGCTGGGAGTTCGACGGATATGATGCATGGAGGGTATCCTTCACCACTCTCAGGTGAATAATGGCAGAAACTGATGAGTATGCTGGGTAACGACAATTCTTCCAACCCCGATTTTTCAAACTCTGATCGTCTGATGGGTAAGAATTCTTCTGTCCCTTGGATATTCGATACTGGGGCTACTCTTCATGCGACAGGCTCTTGTGACTGTTTAGTTGATTGCTTTGAGGGCCCTGTCTGTCCTGTGATTTTGCCTGATGGAAGCACTATTGAGGATGTTCTGAGAGGCAAAGTATTTTTGACTGCTTCGTTGGTGTTGACGGATGTTCTTTATGTTCCAACATTGACTTGCATTTGATCTTTGTCTCCCAATTGATTGGTACCAGAAATTGTGATATGTTATTTACTCCTGATTTGTGTTTTGTTCAGGACCGAAGTACGAGGATGGTGATTGGAGCAGGTGAACAAAGGGGTGGACTTTACTTCTTGGGGGAGGTTCCAGTTTCTTTGGCTTCTGTGATCCTGGCATGCAAAGAGAGTGATTCCGAGGTGTGGCATAGTAGACTGGGGCATCCTTCCGATAAAGTAATGCAGACTTTACCTTTTCTCTCTGGTAGTAGTGCGTTTTCTCATAAGGCTTGGGAGATTTGTCATCAAGCTAAACAGACTCGTGATGTCTTTCCTAATAGTAGTAGTCGTGCTTTGAGATGCTTTGAACTTATACACTGTGATCTGTGGGGACCATATCGTGTTCCGTCATCTAATGGGGCACGATATTTTTTGACTTTGGTGGATGATTTTTCTAGAGCTGTTTGGATGATTTTTCTAGAGCTGTTTGGGTTATTTTACTGACTGTGATGTTTATTCTATGTTTCTTAAATTCATTGCTATGGTGAAGCGTCAATTTGGGGCTGATATACGTCGTGTGCGGAGTGACAATAGCACTGAATTTAATTGTTTACGAGATTATTTTTCATCTCAAGGTATATTGTTCCAAACATCCTGTGTTGGGACGCCTCAACAGAATGGAAGGGTGGAAAGAAAATATCGACATATTTTGAATGTAGCCCGGGCATTGAGATTTCAGGATTTTCTTTCTGTGGATTTTTGGGGGAAATGTGTTCTGGGTGCATGTTATTTGATAAATCGAACACCTTCTAGTATCTTGCAGTTTAAGTCTCCTTATGAAGTTTTATATGGTTCGGCTCCTTCGTATGATCATCTACATATTTTTGGTTGTCTGTGCTATGCGTATGATTTGAAAGCCCGAAATGATAAATTTGCTAGCAGGAGTAGAAAATGTATCTTTGTTGGGTATCCCCTTGATAAAAAAGGGATAGAAATTGTATGATTTGGAGACTGGTGAATTTTTTGTCCCATGATTTACTTTTTATGAAAAAAAAATTCTGGGTGTGGCTCTACTAGCGAGATGTCTTCTGCGCCACGCCATACATCTGTTGAGGTGCCGGGAGACGATATAGAGGCTTTTGGGATGGTGTCGGCTACGGTTGCTGCGGCCGGAGGGACTGATGGTGGCTCGGCACCGAGTAGCGAGGATGTACGGGTAGATGCAGAAGTATTGACAGGAGAGTCCGCTGGAGGTGATGCGGATACTGATGATAATATAGGAGATACAGTGTTGCCAGAGGTGCCCGACGAAGTAGTATTGGGAAGAGGAATGCGAAAGAAATCACAGCTAGTGCGATTATAGGATTTTGTGACGAATGTTGTTCAAAGTAAAAGTCCCCCCTTTTACCACAGTTCATCTGTTCCCGTCACTTCCTCAGGTACTTCGTATCCTCTAATACAATTTCTAAGTTATGACATATTTACTGCTGGACACAGAAATTTTCCTATCACTGCAGTTGTTGAGCCTACTTCATATCGCCAGGTCTCACGAGATTCGGGCTGGCGCGCGGCTATGCAAACTGAAATACAGGCTCTGGAAGATAATGGAAGATGGAGTCTTGACGATTTGTCTCCTGGGAAGAAAGCATTAGGAAGTAGATGGGTGTACAAAATAAAGTACAAATCTGACGGCAGTGTTGAGCGCTTAAAAGTACGGCTGGTTGTGTTCGGTAATCATCAGGTTGAGGGGATCGACTATTCAGAGACATTTACCCCGGTAGCTAAGATGCCTACAGTTCGGACGTTTTGGGCTGTTGCAGCTGTGAGAGGCTGGACTTTACACCAGATGGATGTGCAGAATGCTTTTCTTCATGGCGATCTGACAGAAGAAGTACATATAAAGTTGCCGCCAGATTTTTTGCATAGTGAACCTAACAAAGTGTGTCGCCTGCGTAAGTCTCTATATGGATTGAAACATGCACCACGTTGTTGGTTTGCTAAGCTTGCTTCCCTGATATCCTATGGATTTATTCAATCTCATTCCGATTATTCCATTTTCTCTCTTTTTAAAGGGAATGTAGAGTTACATGTTTTGATCTATGTGGATGATATGATTGTGTCTGGTAATGACTCAAGTGCTTTAGATGCTTTCAAAAAGTACCTTAGTTCTTACTTTCACATGAAGGACCTTGGTGTGTTGAAGTATTTTCTTGGCATAGAGGTGGCTCGGAGTGCAGAAGGCATTTCCTTGTGTCAAAGAAAGTATGCTTTGGACATCATTTTAGAATACGGCTTGATGGGGTCTCGACCTGCTGGCTTTCCCATGGAGCCCAATCACAAGCTGGCAGAATCGACTAGTCCAAAGATGGCGGATACAGAGCCTTATCGGAGGCTGGTTGGGAGGTTGATTTATCTATCATTTACTCATCCTGACTTAGCCTAAGCTGTGCATATATTATCTCAATTCTTACAGAAGCCTCGACAAGATCATTGGCATGCTGCTTTAAGAGTTGTCAGATATCTCAAACATGCACCAGGACACGGTATTCTTTTGAAAGCTGATTGTGATCTCCGTCTTTCTGGTTGGTGTGATTCCGACTGGGCCAGTTGTCCCTTGACTCGTCGCTCTGTTACCGGATGGTTGGTGTTTCTTGGGGGGGGTCTCCTATTTCTTGGAAGACCAAGAAGTAACCAAGTGTTTTCTGATCTTCCGCTGAAGCTGAATACCGATCTCTCGCTGCGCTTGTTTGTGAGTTGAAATGGTTGAAGGAGTTATTGGTGTATTTGGGCGTTC
Source organism: Iris pallida (assembly GCA_029216955.1). Classification (NCBI taxonomy): domain Eukaryota; kingdom Viridiplantae; phylum Streptophyta; class Magnoliopsida; order Asparagales; family Iridaceae; genus Iris; species Iris pallida. The sequence goes on along the minus strand of JANAVB010033196.1, from coordinate 29,213 downwards.
GCCAGGAGTCTGCTATGTCGGTGTACTGTGACAGTCAGTCAGCCCTGCACCTGGCTCAGAATCTGGTGTTTCATGAGCGCAGTAAGCATATTGAGGTGGATTTGTATTTTGTTCGCGATGCTATTAGAGATGGCACCGTAATAACCTCACATGTTCCTACTTCTATTCAACTGGCTGACATCTTCACTAAGCCCCTTGGAAAGCATGTGTTTTCTTTGCTTCCTAAGTTGGGCATTTGTGACTTGCATACTCCAACTTGTGGGGGGTGTTAGATTGTTAGATTATATTTGTAATGTAAATATGGCCCATAACCCATAGGCCCAAATGTAGACACTATATATATTGTATCAAACCCTAGCAATGAGAACAATGCATTATTATTTCCTACATCGTCCAACTTCTCGGCACCAATGTAGTGCACCTTTGCTTGATTCAAACCAAAGATCAGTCCAGAATAAATGGCCTACATTGACCGCAATTGGAACACAATTGGAATAGGTACCGCAATATCGGAAGATGAGAAGTCCTACAATAAAACTTAAAGTTAATAAAACTAAACAACTACACAAATCAAATGTGAAAATTTCTGCAAATAAATAGGACTGCAGAGAGTAAGGCAGTCCTTACAATATGTAGGACTACAACAAGCCAGGCAGTCCTTATAATATGCAGGACTGCCACCTCTCTGACAGTCCTGTCCTATGATCTGGACAGAGAGGTGGAAGTTCTCTGTGTCACAACCCAACTTTCACCCGATAAAAAGTTAAAATTTAGTTACCAAGAGGGCTTCGAAGCATCAATGTGTTCTTCGGACGTAGCGGAAAGAGAGTCTACTACATTTGATGACCCGGGTTCTTCCATGTTCATTTTTTCCTACATTAAACACATATAATTCAACTTTTATATGTGAAATTCATGTTAAAAACTCTAAACATATATTAATTCGTTGACTTACCAATAAACGGGAGAAGTCAATGATACTATTACTAGAAATTTCACCAACAATCTTCACAAAATGTAGGTTGGGAAAAAATTTGGGCTAGGGTTTAATTCTATGACCTAGAAATGTTGAGGAAGAGAAAAAAATAGTAGAGGGAGAGAAGAAAAGAGTAGAGGGAGAGACAAAAAGAAAACAAAAGTTGTTATTTATACCATTGCTTGGGCTAGCCCCAAGTAAAAAAATAGATAGCAAAGTTGTAATATTTTAAAACGGGCTAGCCCAAGTAAAATTAGTACTGCCCTTAGAAAAAACCATTAGTTTTAGATCAATTGGATCGAGTTAATTTTTGGCCAGATTAATATTCGAGAAGATTCAGGTTTGTACTAGTTGAGTTAGAGTCGGATTCGGTTCCGGTTTGTACAGGTTTCAGGTGAGTCTAGTTTTATTCCTTTTTAAAATAAATATTTAGTTATTTCCTTTGGAAATTTAACAAAAAAAAAAGAAATAAAATATGTTCATTTATGTACATGTTTAACTCAAACAAAAATTGAAAACAACAAACTTCGAGCACCAGTCACCGTTTGTCTTTAATTCGATTGGAAAAATTGTCATTTAAATATGAACCAAATTATCCTTTAATATAAATATAGAATGTTATATTCCTTGTTTTCCCAAAATTATATATTATATCAAATATAATGTGCAAACCTTTAATATAAACAAAGAATGTTATATTCCTTTAATTAGGTGGAGAATTTATTTCTAGGAATAAATATTCCCTATACATCCGACGAATATCGCATGGTGCGAGTAATATGTGAACTAATACCTACCATAAATATAGAATGTTATATTCCTTGTATTCCCAAAATTATATATTATATCAAATATAATGTGCAAACCTTTAATATAAACAAAGAATGTTATATTCCTTTAATTTGGTGGAGAATTTATTTCTAGGAATATAATATTCCCTATACATCCGACGGATATCGCATGGTGCGAGTAATATGTGAACTAATACCAACCATATAATTAGACAAATGCTAGCTACATGTAAAGTACGTAATCCAAGCATAAGCCAATTAATACTTACTTACTAATGTGCATGCTTCGATAATCACAGAGCGAACATGAACGGCCTTACATGTGAACTCCTATAGCTATATAAACGTACGTATCCACACTCCAATCAAAGTCACACAACAAGCTTTCAAGACAACTTGCAGAAGTTACATAGATAGATCGATAGGTTGCCCCGATCGAACATGGTAGTTGCAATTCTGTTGGTGCTCGCCATTGCTCACTCCGCAGTCGAACGCGGCCAAGCTGAGACGTGTGGATGGATAAAAGGCAGCCTTGCCCCGTGCCTGACCTTTCTCATCGGTGAGGAGCCGAAGCCCTCAGGCGTGTGCTGCGATGCTGTGACGAAGCTCAAGTCATCGATGACCACCACAGAGGACAAGCGGTCTGCTTGTAAGTGTTTGATAGCCGCAGCAAGCAAGATCCCAAACATAAAGGACGAGAATATCAGTGCTCTTCCTGACAAATGCGGAGCGCCACTTCCCTTCCCCATCAATACGGGCATGGACTGTGACAAGTAATTAGACTACCCCCATTATATATATATATATATATATATATATATATATATATATATATATATATATATATATATATATATATATATATATATATATATATATATATATATATATATATTTTTTTTTTTATATATATATATTTTATATATATATATATATATATATATATATATATATATATATATATATATATATATATATATATATATATTTCATCCCATGTGTATGCATAACTTAGTTACTTTTTGTTTTGATTTTGCAGGATTGAATAATCTGTTAACATGTTTTGGAACAATTGCAGAAGATATACACATGAATGGAGAGCTTAATATGGTCTTTTAGGTGAAATGTCTTTTTGGGATATGAGTAGTTCCATGTAATGAACTAGTTTGATTAATAAAGAATATGAACTTCATATATTTATATGGATATCGATTTTCTTATACATTTGGGAATAATTTTATTACATATTTAAAATTATTATACCTAGGGATAGTTAGATATAGTATATTTTGACTTTTTCAAAGCGACCAATACTTAATCAATCATCTTCCCCTTGCTTGTTTTCTCGAGCATCTACTCTTGCTCCTACGACATGTATGACAAATGTGATGCACTTGAGAACACATGCATGCTAGCATGAGAGCAATCAATTTCTATAACTCGTTGATGATAGATTTTGAAGAAAATAAATAATTTGAAATCTTGTTATTGCTTATGTATCTATGTGGATGGGTCATATGTTCCCCTCAATCTCTTCCTCCACTCGACAACCACTCATATATTTACCCTCCCCTCCTTTCCCTTCATATAAACCATCAGCACATATTTGGACAACGTAAAGGGATCAAGCAGAAAGAAGACAAAAATTGATATAAGCAAAATATATAAGTATATTTTTTACTATTGAAATTAACAAGAACACTTCTTAATTGATAGTAATTAGGGGGAGTGCCCAAAGAAAACAATAAGATTTGGGGAATATTGCAAAAATAACATAAATTTAGGGGACTTTTTGATCCATAATTAAAAAAAAAGGAATAGTTATTTGGCAAATTAGTTATGTTTTGCAACACCTCAAAGTTTTAGAATATACTATTTATTCTCATCGCGTATCCCTCCACTTCGCCCAAGAATATAATACCTAACATCGCTAGTCATCTTCCATCCGTTCCTTAACAAAGTTTACACTCCTCATAGCCATTAGAAACCCCTCTAAATTAGGTGTATGTGTGTGTTATGTCTATTTAGCGTAATTGAACGCAGGTTTCTACTTCGTAGTCAATCACAATTTACGTAGCACCAAACCATACAACATCACATATATAGTCTCAAAATCAATTTTAACATGAACTTATTAATAGTTCGGTTATGCGTCTAAATTGCAAACAAGGTAGCATTCAAAAATAGAAGATCTTATTTAAATATTGACTCAACATACTAATAGTGAGTCATGCTCTAAAGAAAAATTCAGAAGTAAGTAGAACGAAGATTGGAGTGGATGATTTTAGCATAGTAAAGGGTTAGTTGATATTTTTGGCATAGTAGGAGTTTAGAGCATCCACAGTAGAGACACTCCAAATGTATACTCCAAATGATTGAAAATTGTGTAGATTAAGTGTCTTCTTGATATTGACATACAATGGTACACTCCAAATACTCCAAATCTCTTTTTCCTTTTTATTTTTCTTCATGTTTGGTAATATTTTTCCTCCCTCTTTGTTTTTTCTTCCGTATTTGGTAAGAACGATTAATTTTGGTGCTCCCAGGAATTAATATAGAGGAGCTAGTACATGTTCCAAATCTGGAGTGTCTCTTACTTTCTAATAATTTTTTAAGTATGCACAAGTGTCCACTACAGTCGTCAAGTGTTACAAAATTTGAATAAAGTCAAAATGTAGCACTTGAAATCTCTTCCATTGTGGATGCTCTTAGAGATATATATTATCCTATCAGACGATGGGAATAATGCCAAAAATTCTATAGGAGAGAATTCAACTCATATAATAATAAACTTTCATAAAAATTAGCATTGTCCACAAAAGATGTTAAGGCTCATATTTATAATATTTAGATAATCCTATTTATTGAGAAATAATATTGTAATTATGTAATTTATCTTCTTAGTTAGATTTGTCAAATCCCACTAAAAGTGGATCACGACTTCTTAGATTAAGGAATAGTTGATCTTTGTTCTTGTATTTATACTATGTATATATAGGTAACGTTAGAATTATAACAAAATTCCTTCAGCCAATTCTTCATTCAACTAATTCTTTATAAAAGCTCCATCCTGGTGCATGAATATTACTTATCATCTCAAAACCTAGCAAATCTTGAAATCCACCAATCAAGACAACCCTTCAAACGCCACAATGAAAGATCAAGACATGACGTCGCCAAGAAGGTTCATCCCCAGAAATTCAAACAGCAACAACAACATTATGGATTCATCAGATCTATATTATATTCATCCATCAGAACATCCTGGCCACGTGCTTGTTCCAACAAAATTAAACTGCACCAATTATTCAGATTGGAATAAATCCATACTTCATGCCCTCACAGCAAATAATAAGGTTGGCTTCATCAATAGATCTATTCAGCCTCCTTCAGAAAACAGAACAACCAGCTGAATATGCTATGTGGAGTCGATGCAGTAGTATGGTATCATGGCTTTCTCACTTGGTGGAACCAAATCTAGCCAGAGGTGTTGTTTATGCTAAAACTGCACGTCATGTATGGGATGATTTCAAACATCAATTCTCACAATAAAATGCACCAAGAATCTATCAAATCCAAAAAGCAACTCTCTAGCTCTGTCTCACAAGGCACGATAACAGTTAAGACCTATTTTGCACGACTCAAAGATGAATTTGTGTTGTTGTTGTTTCTAGCCAGAGGTGTTGTTTATGCTAATAAGTTTTCGACAACAATGATCGAGATATGTACATATTACTTTGTGTTGTTGTTGTTTCTAATTGTTGTTGTTGTTGTGTTGTTACATTCCAAGATTGTTCCATTTCATATAAACATCAAACATATTACGTTTCTGTTGATAAATCCATCTTTAGCATGACAGTGTAATCAGATTATAACTTATATAAGGAAAAGAAAAAAGGGTACGTTGTACTTAGCCTTAATAATTTCCTGTTTTGACTTGTTCAATTCTGCTAAGCTTTCCGGTTGATCAATATTATAATGAGTTCGTCGTAGAGATAAATACAAAGAACACATGAGCTCACATTTTACCCCTTTCTCTTTTACTTGGGGGGTGGGGTGGGGGTGGGGGAGGGGGGAGGGGCGAGGGCAAGGGTTGATACCGATTGGCTACTAGAATTTCTTTATTGGGCATAAATTTTGAGCAATGAGAGGGCATCGCTAGCGATGGTTGGGTTTGGCGCGAAAATGCTTGTATTATGTTTGAGGAAATACATTTTTGTGAATTTCGATGAAATCCATAAAGCAAGAATTATAGAGTTATCCGCTCTTCCAAATGCCAAGTTCTTTTTCTTCGTGTCCACACTGTAGTGTTAGCTGTAGCTTTGTTTACAAAAGCTCAATAGTCCCACATCGGCTAAATGTATATCCTTCACTGTGCATATATTCATTTCCTCCTCTTTGCTTCTTTGAAGATTAGTGTGGGAGCCCCATGGGCCACACGTGCCCGCCGCCGCCCGGCCCGGCTCAGCTCGGTTCGGTTCGGCGTACATAACGGGTGCGGGTACGTGCCCACATCTGCGGGCGCCGAATGCCGATTCGACTTCCTCTTCGGGTTTGGGCTGAGACCCTAAAATCTTTTTTGCTTCTCTCAATAAAATTTCTGACCGTTACATTCATTTAATTTCGTAACGTTTACTATTCAAAATTACGTCCAGATACATTGCATCACGTTTTTCATTGTAACGTTACAATTTATTGTTCATTATTTCTGAACGTTACAAAGAGCCACCATCAGCCTATACAAGTCTGTGCTTCTTTCTCTTCCGAACATAGAAAAATTATTCTTCTCGAAATTCTCTGAAATTCTCGTCTCCTACGTATTACCGCTGTTGTTCTTCGGTGCTCTGGGCAGAGCTAAGTCGGGGTCACTCTCTCCAAGTCGTGTGCGGCAAGGAGATTCTGGTGGAGCGGAAATTTTACCACTAAGAGCGTTCGGATACGGTCCACATAGACCCGAGCTAACTCTTAGGGCCGTGCTACGTGCACGACTTCCTCGGAGGCCGGTAATTCTAATTTAATTTATTTTCTTGCAGATTTTAATCCAAAGTTTTTGAAGAAAATTCCAACAATCTAAGAGTTATTCCATCTTCAAAAATATTCTCTTCGGTTAAAAGTTAGTGAAAATACGCTCACTGAAAATTGTGTTCTGTTTAAGTTCCTACTAGTGGTATTTTCTAACGTTTCACTAGTACTGGTGTTAATCTACTAAAGTTACATAATTTATAAAGTTTCACTATTGTATGTTCTTAAGAGTTAATCTGCTAAAGTTAATCTGTTTCATTTTATAAAGTTACATTTTATTGCTGGTGTTCATCTATTTCACTAGTGTTCTGTTTAATCAATATATATAAATAATAAAAAAAACTGCTTGTTTAAGCTTGAATAAGTTGCTTCTTGATAATAAGTTGCTTGTTGCTGCTGTTAAATATTGCTTGTTTAATATTTTAAATATTCATTACTAGCTTGCAAATCTTGCTAGTGTACTGTTAAATTTTGCTTAATATAAAATTTTGCTAAACAAATTATTTTATATAATTATCCTCTTTTAGTACATATTGTTCAACAAATCTTGGTTACCAATTTTTTGGCTTCATAAGACTCTAGGAATTGAAACTTCCCATAAACAAGTTTTTTTTTAGTAACATTTATCATTTCTAGGCTAAATCAAACAGTTAACTGATTTAGTAAAATTCCTTTAATTTTAAAGTTCTAAAGTAGAGATTTGTTTGGGAACAAGCGGAAAGGGCCCTTCTGTCAACAAGGCAAAAATTCGTCTAAGCGATCGGTACTTAAGTGTTCCTAGTGAACCTCCGTTTGTTGGGATCCGGCCCCTACAGCTTACCCAACCTTATCAAAACTTGAAAAACTAAGATTTTGAAGGTAGATTACAAAAATCATCTTAATTGTTAATTTTTAGCTTAAAGACATCTTATTGAGTAAATATTTTTTATAGACTTTAGAAAACATGTCTTCCAAGGAAGAGACCTTTTCTGCAAAGCCCGCTAAATTCAATGGCACATATTTCAAGAGGTGGCAGAGCCAGATGAAAATTTGGCTTACCACTTTAGGCCTGATTTATGCCATCGATGGGTCCAAGCCCATCTCAAATGATTATGATGAGACTGAGTCTGACATAGGGGTTTCCAAGTCCTCCTCTTCTACCAAGCCTAAGACCCTTAAAGAAATTGACTACCACTGCTTCTACAGAATCTTAAGCGCTATGTCGGAGTCACTCTACGACATATTTTTTTAGTATAAAAGCGCTAAAGAACTCTGGGATACTTTGATAGATAAACTTCCTCCTTGGTCTAAAGTGGCAAAGGACCTACTACATCTACAAGGATCTATTACGTACTCTCAAGCTCTACAGAGAATTAGAACATAAGAGCAATATAGGTCTAAGACCAAAGCTAGGTCAAATGCCACAGCTAAGGTAAACCTTGTGCCATGCAAAACCTAGGTCTAACAACCGTCTCAAATCCAAAAAAAACTCCTTCAAAAAGAAGCAGAGTTTTCAACCTCCTCACCAAAAACATCATCACCAAAATCATCACCAGCAAAACCCTCAACCCCAAAGACCTAGAAACTTTGGTCAGACTCAAGATCAAAGAAGATTTTGTTTTGTGTGTGGTAGAACCAACCATACAGCCATCAACTACTTCCAAAGGAAGAAAGAACCTATCCAGAACTCCTTCAAAGGAAAAGGCAAGCCATAGGCTAACATGATTCTGAATGGGTCTTCCAGCTCCTTCAGGTTAGTAAGCTTTCAACCTGTAGTAAACCCATCTTTCCATTCTAATGATTAGTGGTTGGATTCTGGAGCTAATTTTCACGTTTCATTTGGTCGCTCCTGTTTTTCAACCTATCAGGAATCAAGTGGAGGAGACGTGACTTTAGGAGATGGCTCAACGGCACAAATTGTAGGAAGAGGAAGAATAGATCTGATGACATCAAAGAAAATTCTACCTCTCCATGATGTGCTTCATGTGTCGTCTGTTAGAAGAAACCTTGTTAGTGGATCCCTCCTTGTAGCCTTAGGATACAAAATTGTTATGGAGGCAAATAAAGTAGTTTTCTCTAAGAATGATTTGTTTATGGGGAAAGGATTTGTGAAAGATGGACTCTTTATTTTAAGTACCATGAATAAAATTTCAAATCCTTCTTTTGTTGCAAATGTTGAATCATCAAACGTTTGACATGGTAGATTAGGTCATGTGAACTTAGGATCTATTAAAAGGATGATGAACTTAGATCTTATGCCTAAGACTCCTATAGATGATGAACACAAATGTGAGATCTGTGTTCAAGCCAAACACACAAGATTACCTTTCAAATATGTCTATTCTTTTTCGATAAGTATAGATTCGACAACATCGTGCCCTTGGTCACTGCTATGCTGCTGCTCCGTGACTCGTCAGATGTTCATACGTTCCGTCTGCAATGGTGAATCCTGGATGCATAAATCCTCGAAGCAAATCATAGAGGTTATGACCCCATGGAATTTCCTCGTTGCATCTTCACTTGCCCATCTCTGGAGGAGCTCAAGTTGGGACCTATCTATGGCTTCAGCTTGCACACTATCGAGACTGTGTGGCTTTCTCGGTTAACAAAGTTGTATCTTTACCAACTCCATGCTGACCGTGATTTGTTGGGGAAACTAACATTTGGATGCCCGGTCCTTGAAGATCTCGAAATGGACGACTGCGATATTGATAACCCTGAAATTTCATCAGATACACTGAAGAGTTTGAGTATAAGTTGGAGCGGACTTACTGGGACAACCATCCAAATATCTTGCCCTAACCTCCAATCTCTTGATTTCTACTTGAATGAAACAGATGGGACAAAAGTGGTACTGGAGAACCTATCATTTCTTGTTCGTGCATGTATCCAAATTTGTGACGGCTATGGGAATAGATATCCATATGGAAATGAATTGGTAGACTCTTAACTTCATTAGTTCAAGGAGTAAGGTAAACATCAGATTATTTCTGGACGCATATGTCAACTTAATTTCATTGGTTTGTTCTGATTATTTTGCACTATCCAATATCTTTTCTCAACTGTATATTTGATATTTATGCACATTGTTATATTTCCTTTGCATTTGAGTGTAACTAGTTTTGAGAAATGAAATTTTGATTTTTCTAGCTTAACGACTTACAGTCAAGTTTCCACTAGGCTATAGTTGATTGCATTCACAAATAATTTTTTTTGGTTATATGCTTGATATAGATTGTGTTACTCCTACACCAATTTCTTGCTCTGATGAGAAAGTTCTTATGTTGTTGGACACCTAATGAAACTCCCTCAATTTGTAGAGAAGGCCACTCACTTCCTATGAAAGAAATACAATAATTTCAACCATTTGAGGTTACTTTTAGTTCCAATTAGATTGTAATTGTTGCTCCTTTTTCAGAGCATCAGTCGTTGAATTCTTGTTACATATGAATGAAATATCACTCTGTTCTATTTTGAAATAGCTTCGTTTAATGGCTACTTATTTGCTATATGAACGCTTTGCCACTATTCTAAATTTCTTTTTTGTTTACTCTGGCACTATTTATATCTCAAAGGCTTCAGAAGTTTCAGCATTTTGTAATCTAAAAAACTGGCACTTCACGGATATCTAGACGAGGACTATTTTGAAGCAGTCGCCTACTTCCTACAACGCTTACCTAATCTCGAGTTTCTTGCAAAAACAAATGAGGATACCTATGACTTCATGGTATATTTCAAGATCTTTAATTTTCTATGGTTGAAAACCTCTCAAATTCACTAACATTGGCAGTGTATTCATGTTTGCATAGGAGGAGCAAGAGACTTGTACACCATTGTTTGTTTGCCTACATTATAAGATCAAGATCAAATTCGATTGTGGTGTGGAGAATGAGAGAGTTATTAAGCATGTTACAGAATTTCTGGATATCAAATGTGACTGTTCCTGTGAGTACCATCACCACAAATTTTTAGTATGCAATTGAAATTTTTTCTCCTGCAATAGTTATATATGTAATATATAGCAGTCTTCTCATATGCGTAAATTCGACAAGGGTTTTTTTCTCCCAGTGATTTACTTCATTTTTTCTTTAGATTTTTTCTCCCAGTGATCCCAAAGAAGCAGCCAAACGAATTGGATATTTTAGGCTGATTTGTTTGGTGAATGGTTTATCCAAAATAGTCATTAAAGATTTTGGCAAATAGGCTGCAAGCAAACAAGGTTTATTGCAGGGTACTCTATTCTTGATAGTGTGGGAATGGCCCATGAAACTATATTGAGATTCAGAAGTAAAAAAGAGGGAGGGTTCCTTTTCAAACTATATTTTGAGAAAACTTATGATAGAGTTGATTGGTATTCTATTAAAATTCATCAATTCAAAGGATTTGGTAATAAATGGAGGGGCTGGATTGATTGTTGGTTGTTAGGGTTAAGGGTTAGGGGTTAGGGTTATTGTGAACGGGAAAGAGGGGGCTACGACAAGGTAATTCATTATCACCCTTCATCTTTGTGTTGGTGGCGGACCGTCTAAATATAATGTTAGAGAGGACGAGGAAGAGGGATTGCTGGTAAAATTAGGACATGCTAATAATTCAACAATAATAGGGAAACTAAAATACACAGATGATACACTACTTTTTGGGACTAATGATCTATTTCAAATGGTGGTAATTAAATGGATTCTCTACTCTTTTGAGTTTTGATCTGGGCTAAAGATCAACTATGACAAGAGTGTAGTGGTTAAGCTGGGAGCAAATCAGGAATGTGTCTCGTAGCAGCCTCCATTTTCAATATCAACACTCAAAAAATTTCATTCTCTTACCTGTGTATCCCTTTAAGAGCAAGAACGCCAAAAAAGAGGAGATTGAGTGGCAGTGATAGGGAAGGTAGATAAAAGGTTGCAAGGCTGGAAAGACAAGCTTCTATCGTTGGGTGGAAGATTTACCCTTAACTCCTAGGGTCTGCTTGGTAATGGTGTTTTCACAGGTTTGGGGTGTTTTTTAATCCATTGTTTTATGAAAACCTCTGCTTGTTAATTTCTTTGAGGCACAGGTTTTGGTCGGCTCAAAAACCACCCAAAACCGGTGTAATGTAATTTTGGGTGGATTTATAAACACCCCAAATCGGTGGTTTTTAAGGAGGTTTTATTATTTTATTCCATTTATATACTCACAAAAAATATATAATTAATGCTATTTGTCCCAGCAAATTGTACCTCCAAACCGTCCCTCCTTACGTGACAGCTGAGGTGGCATGTTGATTTGGCAGCTGACATGGCAAATTTTAAAATTAAAATTAATATTAACATAAAATTAACATTAAAATTAATGTTAATATTAACATTAAAATTAATATTAACGTTAACATTAACAATAATATTAATATTAACATTAATATTAACATTAATATTAATATTAATATTAATATTAACATTAATTAATATTAATAATATTAATATTAATATTAACATTTAATTAACATTAATATTAACATTAAATTAACATGTACAAAATTTGGCAATTAACTTTTTGGATTAAAATTTGTCATGTCATCGGCCATGTCAGATGACACATAATATTATTTAACATGCTACATTAGCTGCCACATAGGGAGGGATGTATTGGAGGTACAATTTGGAGGTACGAATAGCATTACTCATAATTATAACTACTAATACCCTTCCCTATTTAATTTATTTTATTTTTATTCGTGTAAAAAACTTTCAGAATGCTCGTTAGTGAATTACCATGCATGGATTGCACTGGTTCAAAAGCAGCTACTTAAAAACCATTTAAAATCAGGCCATTCATAACCGGTGCTCTAAAAAGTAAAAACACCTCATAACCGCTACCCCTACAATTGCCAAGCAGGCCCCTAGTCTCAATGATTCCATCACATTACCTAGCCTTTCTATGAGATGCCTAATTGGGATGTCAACTAAATAGATATTAGAAGGAGGTTCCTTTGGGAAGCAAATATCGACAATGTAACGGGCGACCACTTGGTCAAGTAGTAGTAGTTTGTAAAAGAAGAGAGTTTCGGAAAATAAAAGGGATTATTCCAAAATATTGGCATAAAAGGCCAAAATCTAGGAGGCGCTTTCCTTCTTTGGCCACATAATGCTGATTTTTGTCGCGAAATGATATTTTTTTCGAAAATAATGTCTACCATCTAGAATGCACAATATACTAAAACTTTTGGCGGTGGGTAGCTGCATAGAGCCTATGCGACTTTCTACCACATTTAGGACATTGAAGACTACTCAAGAAAGCTATGGAAGTAAAGAGGGAGTTTGGAACAAGAAATGTCAAAATGAAAATCCCGGATGTGGTTAGGGGTGTCCATGGACAAGGAACCTAGGAAGCGGGAATGTCTCTCAATTTCCTACTCTATATGACAAGGCACGAAACAAATATGATCTTGTGTCGTTACAATGGAGTGGTGGACAATAGAAGCCTCGATTTAGAAGATCTCTCGAGAGGCCTTGTGAAGGGAAAGATAACTACTAACCCTACTAGAGTGGAAACCCTCAGAGCAATACATTGATGATGGCTGCATCTGAAACTGGAAAATTAATGGCAGATTCTCAGTTAAATCCTTATACTGGAATCTCAACTGTAGAGGTATATATTAACTTATGAGTATGCTGAATAAATTATGGACTACTAAAACTCCAACGAAAGTTCGTGCCTTCGTATGTACTTATAATAATGCTATTCTAACTTGGGTATAATCCCATTTAAAGAGAATTGTGAGCTCTATGACAAACATAAGGAATCACTTGACCATCTACTTCTCCATAGTGAAAGTTCGTGCTGACCCTTACTTACCAACACATGTAATTTACCTAATTCTTGCAAACTTGTTCTGGAACTTTTTACACAAAGAATCATGAATTTTCAAGAAGGAATTTTTAACATGGAAATCGACACCAAAATATGTGGTACATTATTATTTTATTCGTCTTATCTGCAACATCCAATTATTTCTCTAGTGTATTAAAATTTGTAAATTCTCTCTACAATCTAAGAAATTAATAAATGCTACGTAGCTTAGAATGATGAAGTTGTCATCTTGCGTGACAGTATGGCTTGTTGCTTGCATTATGGAGGATGTATGTTCTAGTCATGGAAATAACCTACGTGGCACTTGGACCCCTTCTTTTATGTAGGTTATACTGATAGGGAAAGATCTTTTACTACCATCGAAGATTCACATATACTACTAGTAAATGATACATCTCTTTGCTCAAACTTATGATAATAAATCAGATGATCTATATTCATGAGTTAATTTACTAATAGGAAAAATAGTATAAGTATCTTCATGCAAAGGAAAGTAGGTTGACCGAAGCTGATTTGTCGATGATGCCTATCGAAACTCCCCAAGGAGGGTGATACGACGCTGAAGCGAGGCAAGCCAACACGTACCACTGAAACAGACATTATGCCCTAGTCTGCTATCGTCTCTTGAATCCAAGGGTGGTGTCCGAATCCATGAATAGCCTAAAGTCCACCAGAAATAAAAGAGACCAAATTTCAATAAGGAATATTAATATTATTGGAGTTAATTAAAACTAATACTTCATCGTCATTATATAGGCTTTACAAACTTAGAGAAGAAGAAAGAAAGCTAATCCTATTCCTAAACATAATCCTAATAAATCTAATCCTAAACAAGGTATATCTTAGTTAGATCATGCTCAAATATTTGTGTGATTTCATCTCCTTTGGTGTTGTTGCTTTTTGGAGCAACATCTTGTTTCATGTGATTCAAAATAGAAGTTTTAGTTCTGCATCGCATAGGAGAAAGGGTTCTCCTTTCCTTATATTACTCCCTAAAGCTCATGCAACCCGCACGTAGGTCCGCAAGTGTTTTGACTCGTTTATTAGACGCACTTTGCACGTACGATTCATGGGGTAAAAATATAACTTCTCTCTTTTCAATTTATTTGTTTGGGTTATGGTTATTGGTCTTAAGATGGCATGCACGATTTTCACATAATCCCGTTACGGGATACATCATGCGCATATCTTCTATATAATATGGCTTCGAAACTGCTAAAAAAATGAGCCATCTAAGCCGTATATTTATCGTCAACCATTTAATTTAAAAAATAAGAAATTATAATTTTAAACTTTTTCTCCATTTCTTTCACATAACCGAATACTCTCTTTTTTATTTTTCTTCTGCATAACCGAATACCCCCTCTTTTATTCACATATATCCATCACAAATTATAATTAAATTTCTATAAATTTTAATTAAATATAAATATATACATAACAAATCTTATATTTTAATAATATTAGAAAGAAGAAATTTTATTTTACGTGCAACGCACGTGCTTTTACTAGTACTGGATAATGGATTGTCGAGAAGATTTCGAGGGGCTGGCAGTCCTGGCACAAACTCTCTGTGAAGAGAGTTTGTGTATGAAACTCTTTCACAGAGAGTTTCATATAGGACTGCCAGCCCCATGACAGTCCTTCATTAATATAGGACTGTCATGGTACTGGCAGTTCTAACATAAACTCTCTGTGAAGAGAGTTTGGTATGAAACTCTCTTCACAGAGAGTTTCATATAGGACTGCCAGCACCCTGGCAGTCCTTCATTAAGTTAAGACTGCCATGGGGCTGGCAGTCCTGGCACAAACTCTCTGTGAAGAGAGTTTGTGTATGAAACTCTCTTCACAGAGAGTTTCATATAGGATTGCCAGTCCCATGGCAGTCCATCATTAATATAGGACTGCCATGGTGCTGACAGTCGTGACACAAACTCTCTGTGAAGAGAGTTTGGTACTGGTAGTTCTTCTTTAAGTTAGGACTTCCATGGGGCTGGTAGTCCTGACCCAAACTCTCTGTGAAAAGAGTTTGGGTATGGAACTCTCTTCACAGAGAGTTTCATATAGGACTGCCAGCCCCCTGACAGTCCTTCACTAATGAAACTGCCATGGGCTGGCAGTTCTGACACAAACTATGATACTTTCATAAATTGATACATTTTGACATTGATACTTTCATACATCTTGCACACAGGTAAACACATATAACACATAGGTAAACACATATAACACACTTTCTTACATTTTGCACACAGATAGCACACAGGTAAAAGTAAAAAACATATATTGGACTTCATATTTCATATTTTATTGTATACGAAAGTGGTCCTCCATATACAAAATGTCAAAGTGTAAATATATCCATACTCAGTCGATTTCGACATCGTAGTGGCCAACAGATAAGTCTCTTGGCTCCTCAATCTTCAACAACTTATTACAATGGTTGATTTGATCAACGAAAGGTGTGGTCCAGGCATTTGCTTCGACCGGTGCTTTTTTTGTACCAAACTGTTAAAGGTGAAGGAATCGGAGAATGACCGATCATCTTTAGTATGACGAAGTGTTTTCCGATTTGACCTATAGTACATAGGTTAGAATGTCTTCCGCCGGAGGAACGCACATCGGAAAGAATGTATTGCTAATATCCGGCGAAATAAGTACAACAGATATCCTGTACCTATTAGCAAATAAATAACCGGCAGACGGGACGGACATGTAGTGGTCTGACCCGGTAACACTGCCGGTACAAGGGATACTTAACAACAAACTTGTAATTGTTTCTTTGCTTAGGATGCAGGAGTAGAATGGAAGCTGAGTCCCTAACTCCTCGTACAGCTCCTGTCTCACCTGTCTCCATCCGTCTTTATCAGAATAACCAAGATGTCTTGCAAGCACATGAAATTTGCAATGGCCATTGTAGTGTCCCGCTCCTCGCGGTTCACTATGTAATACCTACGGCTTGCTGACTCAGTCTTGAACTGAGTATTTGGGGAAATCTTTGCTGGTGTCGATTGATCACGGTTTAAATGCAATAAACCTTTCCAATTGATGGATTGGCTTCTATTGAAATGGATCCAAGGGTTTTGTTGGATGTTTTCTTTTTGCTTGGTTTTGATGAATGCGTTTTCGTGTTGGTTTTCGATGATTGGTTTTCATTGTTCGCTTTCATTACATTTTGCATTCATTCCGAATTTTGAGAGAAAGAGACCGAAGTATGCTAATCAACTGTTGATGCCAATATAGGACGCGTGAACTGTTCGTGAACGGCGCGTGAAGTTTCTCCTTCTCTCAACTAAGATTCATCTCGATGAGTTGCTTCAACCGAACAAACATTGATCTGTACGCCTAATAAAAATGATCTCTAGTCCACTCTGTTGCTTCGTTCCTATGAGCAACGATATCACAACAACAAAAGATAAGAGAAGATAATTGAATTGAATCAAATAAAAGATCTTGTATTGCTACTCTATCTACTCCATAAGAATGATCTTCTGTTCGGTTACTAAGTATGCTTGAAAATTGTAGACATGTACAGACGAACTTGTATGTATTGAGACGAATAAGAAGGCACGAAATGAACGTGTCGTATATCTGTGCATAAGTCCAAATCTGTTTCATCTAATAGAACTGCTAGAGCATGCATTTGGTCTCGGACAACTTGTGCACAAGGTAATATTTGTCTCTCGGGTGGTATCTGGGGGCACCTGGAACCGCTCGGCCTAGGAGAGATTAGGGCCTCTATGTAAAAATGGAAGCCGATATCTGAGTCCTTAGCAACGAGCTGAACCGGAGAGTCACAACAGCTAATTATGGCAATACCCCATGGACCATCATGTAGAATAGGCCACCTACATGATCCAAATTACAGATTTTAATATCTGCAAGAATGAAACATGAATTATTCATTATGCAAATTGTGCTAACATGTCTTATGCAGGGATGGCTGTTGGCGATGGTAAGTTTGCTTATGAATTATTCTACTATCATGTTCTTATGAATTGTTAAAAAAAACCTAGACAAGTAGAAATATCACTAGTAAAATGTTAGCTCCACATGTTGATTTAGTGCAGCGATTTATGAGTTCGGCCAAAAGTCGTTCGCCGATGTGAGCTGACCCACGTTGTGGGCATCCTTTTCAGAAAGCAAAGGAGAGAGGGGGATTTCAAGTAAGGCACTGAAGCTCGTCTAGCCCAGTAGAGCTCGTGGATTGCATCAAACTTCTTTTCATTTCCAGTCAAGTTGCAAGTTTCTTTTCCTTTGAATGTGTCTTTACATTTCCAACATGTAATAAAAGGATATGAAGTACGGTCATTGCGACTATTTTCAAAAAAAGAGTTTTAAAGAGAATTATGTAGCCAAGATAAGACAATCTGAGTTTGCAAAGCTTTGTACTTGTATTCCTATCAAGTTTATCAATAAAAGAAGTATTTCTATTTCAAATCTTTATGTCCAATATTTGGTTTTTTGCAATAAATGGGTGCGTGCGTGTGTTTTGCTTGACTAGTTGTTTTGTGCAAGTACTTGGCCTTGTGCAAGCGCAACTTAAATTTGCACGACATCATGCCTTAGCAAGGACGAACGATCCCGCAGGGATCCAGACAACGACCCTAGCGGGATCGGGACGTGACAGCCATCATCCGGGACATCGACAATATACCAAATGTAACTGCGCACGAATCTATGGTTGAAATTTGTCAATATACAAACTCAGTGTTTGGCTATCCACGGTATCTTCTCTTGGGAGGTCTATTTTCTCATTTTTCCGACGAACGACAAGCTTGCTCTTCCGTGCCGGCAGAGGTTGCTGTAAGCTTCGTTCAACATGCTCAAAGGACGATGGATCTCTCTTAGTTGACTCCGGCCTTCTCTTCTGTGAACTACTCAATCTTGTTTGAGGCCTGCCTTTAGGATTGTAAACAGTGGACGACTCATGCATTCTAGTGGTCACCGGGCATACAATTTTTTGGATTTTAAGCTCAATGCACTCCCGCTCCACTCCTACTGAGGCACACAACCTTGCATGGAGAACATCTACTGGTTGTGTTCGGTAATCATCAGGTTGAGGGGATCGACTATTCAGAGACATTTACCCCGGTAGCTAAACCTACAGTTCGGGCGTTTTTGGCTGTTGCAGCTGTGAGAGGCTAGACTTTACACCAGATGGATGTGCACAATGCTTTTCTTCATGGCGATCTGACAGAAGAAGTACATATGAAGTTCCCGCCAGGTTTTTCGCATAGTGAACCTAACAAAGTGTGTCGCCTACGTAAGTCTCTATATGGATTCATGAAACAGGCACCACGTTGTCGGTTTGCTAAGCTTACTGCTTCCCTGATATCCTATGGATTTATTCAATCTCATTCCGATTATTCTATTTTCTCTCTTTTTAAAGGGAAGGTAGAGTTACATGTTTTGATCTATGTGGATGATATGATTGTGTCTGGTAATGACTCAAGTGCTTTAGATGCTTTCAAAAAGTACCTTAGTTCTTGCTTTCACATGAAGGACCTTGGTGTGTTGAAGTACTTTCTTGGCATAGAGGTGGCTCGGAGTGCAGAAGGCATTTCCTTGTGTCAAAGAAAGTATGCTTTGGTCATCATTTGCCGCTTGATGGGGTCTCGACCTGCTGGCTTTCCCATGGAGCCCAATCACAAGCTGGCAGAATTGACTAGTCCAAAGATGGCGGATGCAGAGCCTTATCGGAGGCTGGTTGGGAGGTTGATTTATCTATCATTTACTCATCCTGACTTAGCCTATGCTGTGCATATATTGTCTCAATTCTTACAGGAGCCTCGACAAGATCATTGGCATGCTGCTTTGAGAGTTGTCAGATATCTCAAACATGCACCGGGACAGGGTATTCTTTTGAAAGCTGATTGTGATCTCCGTCTTTCTGGTTGGTGTGATTCCGACTAGGCCAGTTGTCCCTTGACTTGCCGCTCCGTTACCGGATGGTTGGTGTTTCTGGGGGGGGTCGCCTATTTCTTGGAAGACCAAGAAGCAACAAACTGTTTCCCGATCTTCCGCTGAAGCTGAATACCGATCTCTCGCTGCGCTTGTTTGTGAGTTGAAATGGTTGAAGGAGTTATTGGTGTATTTGGGTTCGCCAGGAGTCTGCTATGTCGGTGTATTGTGACAGTCAGTCAGCCCTGCACCTGGCTCAGAATCCGGTGTTTCATGAGCGCAGTAAGCATATTGAGGTAGATTTGTATTTTGTTCGCGATGCTATTAGAGATGGCACCGTAATAGACTCACATGTTCCTACTTCTACTCAACAGGCTGACATCTTCACTAAGCCCCTTGGAAAGCATGTGTTTGATTCTTTCCTTCCCAAGTTGGGCATTTGTGACTTGCATGCTCCAACTTGAGGGAGGGGGGTGTTAGATTGTTAGATTATATTTGTAATGTAAATAAGGCCCATAACCCATAGGCCCAAATGTAGACACTATATATATATTGTATCAAACCCTAACAATGAGAACAAGGCATTATTATTTCCTACATCGTCCAACTTCTCGGCACCAATGTAGTGCACCTTTGCTTGATTCAAACCAAAGATCAGTCCAGAATAAATGGCCTACATTGACCGCAATTGGAACAGGCCGCAATATCGGAAGATGAGAAGTCCTACAATAAAACTTAAAGTTAATAAAACTAAACAACTACACAAATCAAATGTAAAAATTTCTGCAAATAAATAGGACTACAGAGAGTAAGGCAGTCCTTACAATATGTAGGACTACAGCAAGCCAGGCAGTCCTTATAATATGCAGGACTGCCACCTCTCTGACAGTCCTGTCCTATGATCTGGATTGCCAGAGAGGTGGTAGTTCTCTGTGTGACAACCCAACTTTCCCCCGATAAAAAGTTAAAATTTAGTTACCAAGAGGGCTTCCGAAGCATCAATGTGTTCTTCGGACGTAGCGGGAAGAGAGTCTACTACATTTGATGACCCGGGTTCTTCCATGTTCATTTTTTCCTACATTAAACACATATAATTCAACTTTTATATGTGAAATTCATGTTAAAAACTCTAAACATATATTAATTCGTTGACTTACCAATAAACGGGAGAAGTCAATGATACTATTACTAGAAATTTCCAACAATCTTCACAAAATGTAGGATGGAAAAAAATTTGGGCTAGGGTTTAATTCTATGACCTAGAAATGTTGAGGAAGAGAAAAAAATAGTAGAGGGAGCGAAGAAAAGAGTAGAGGGAGAGACAAAAGGAAAGAAAAGTTGTTATTTATACCATTGCTTGGGCTAGCCCCAAGTAAAAAAATAGATGGCAAACTTGTAATATTTTAAAACATTTTTGGGCTAGCCCAAGTAAATTGGTACTGCCCTTAAAAAAACCATTAGTTTTAGATCAATTGGATCGAGTTAATTTTTGGCCAGATTAATATTCGAGAAGATTCGGGTTTGTACTAGTTGAGCTAGAGTCGGATTCGGTTCCGGTTTGTACAGGTTTCAGGTGAGTCTAGTTTTATTCCTTTTTAAAATAAATATTTAGTTATTTCCTTTGGAAATTTAACAAAAAAAAAAGAAATAAAATATGTTCATTTATGTACATGTTTAACTCAAACAAAAATTGAAAACAACAAACTTCGAACACCAGTCACCGTTTGTCTTTAATTCGATTGGAAAAATTGTCATTTAAATATGAACCAAATTATCCTTTAATATAAATATAGAATGTTATATTCCTTGTATTCCCAAAATTTTATATTATATCAAATATAATGTGCAAACCTTTAATATAACAAAGAATGTTATATTCCTTTAATTAGGTGGAGAATTTATTTCTAGGAATATAATATTCCCTATACATCCGACGGATATCGGATGGTGCGAGTAATATGTGAACTAATACCAACCATAAATATAGAATGTTATATTCCTTGTATTCCCAAAATTATATATTATATCAAATATAATGTGCAAACCTTTAATATAAACAAAAATGTTATATTCCTTTAATTAGGTGGAATTTATTTCTAGGAATATAATATTCCCTATACATCCGACGGATATCGCATGGTGCGAGTAATATGTGAACTAATACCAACCATATAATTAGACAAATGCTAGCTACATGTAAAGTACGTAATCCAAGCATAAGCCAATTAATACTTACTTACTAATGTGCATGCTTCGATAATCACAGAGCGAACATGAACGGCCTTACATGTGAACTCCTATAGCTATATAAACGTACGTATCCACACTCCAATCAAAGTCACACAACAAGCTTTCAAGACAACTTGCAGAAGTTACATAGATAGATCGATAGGTTGCCCCGATCGAACATGAAAGGAGTAGTTGCAATTCTGTTGGTGCTCGCCATTGCTCACTCCGCAGTCGAACGCGGCCAAGCTGAGACGTGTGGATGGATAAAAGGCAGCCTTGCCCCGTGCCTGACCTTTCTCATCGGTGAGGAGCGAAGCCCTCAGGCGTGTGCTGCGATGCTGTGACGAAGCTCAAGTCATCGATGACCACCACAGAGGACAAGCGGTCTGCTTGTAAGTGTTTGATAGCCGCAGCAAGCAAGATCCCAAACATAAAGGACGAGAATATCAGTGCTCTTCCTGACAAATGCGGAGCGCCACTTCCCTTCCCCATCAATACGGGCATGGACTGTGACAAGTAATTCCCCATTATATATATATATATATATATATATATATATATATATATATATATATATATATATATATATATATATATATATATTTCATCCCATGTGTATGCATAACTTAGTTACTTTTTGTTTTGATTTTGCAGGATTGAATAATCTGTTAACATGTTTTGGAACAATTGCAGAAGATATACACATGAATGGAGAGCTTAATATGGTCTTTTAGGTGAAATGTCTTTTTGGGATATGAGTAGTTCCATGTAATGAACTAGTTTGATTAATAAAGAATATGAACTTCATATATTTATATGGATATCGATTTTCTTATACATTTGGGAATAATTTTATTACATATTTAAAATTATTATACCTAGGGATAGTTAGATATAGTATATTTTGACTTTTTCAAAGCGACCAATACTTAATCAATCATCTTCCCCTTGCTTGTTTTCTCGAGCATCTACTCTTGCCCCTACGACATGTATGACAAATGTGATGCACTTGAGAACACATGCATGCTAGCATGAGAGCAATCAATTTCTATAACTCGTATCTAATATGTATGATGATAGATTTTGAAGAAAATATAATTTGAAATCTTGTTATTGCTTACGTATCTATGTGGATGGGTCATATGTTCCCCTCAATCTCTTCCTCCACTCGACAACCACTCATATATTTACCCTCCCCTCCTTTCCCTTCATATAAACCATCAGCACATATTTACAACGTAAAGGGATCAAGCAGAAAGAAGACAAAAATTGATATAAGCAAATATATAAGTATATTTTTTACTATCGAAATTAACAAGAACACTTCTTAATTGATAGTAATTAGGGGGTGCCCAAAGAAAACAATAAGATTTGGGGAATATTGCAAAAATAACATAAATTTAGGGGACTTATTGATCCATAATTAAAAAAAGGAATAGTTATTTGGCAAATTAGTTATGTTTTGCAACACCTCAAAGTTTTAGAATACTATTTATTCTCATCACGTATCCCTCCACTTCGCCCAAGAATATAATACATAACATCGCTAGTCATCTTCCACTTTCATCCGTTCCTTAACAAAGTTTACACTCCTCATAGCCATTAGAAACCCCTCTAAATTAGGTGTATGTGTGTGTTATGTCTATTTAGCGTAATTGAACGCAGGTTTCTACTTCGTAGTCAATCACAATTTACGTAGCACCAAACCATACAACATCACATATATAGTCACAAAATCAATTTTAACATGAACTTATTAATAGTTCGGTTATGCGTCTAAATTGCAAACAAGGTAGCATTCAAAAATAGAAGATCTGATTTAAATATTGACACAACATACTAATAGTGAGTCATGCTCTAAAGAAAAAGAAGTAAGTAACGAAGATTGGAGTGGATGATTTTAGCATAGTAGAGGGTTAGTTGATATTTTTGGCATAAGAGGAGTTTAGAGCATCCACAGTAGAGACACTCCAAATGTATACTCCAAATGATTGAAAATTGTGTAGATTAAGTGTCTCCTTGATATTGACATACAATGGTACACTCCAAATACTCCAAATTAACCTCCTCTTTTTCCTCTTTATTTCTCTTCATGTTTGGTAATATTTTTCCTCCCTCTTTGTTTTTTCTTCCGTATTTGGTAAGAACGATTAATTTTGGTGCTCCCAGGAATTAATATAGAGGAGCTAGTACATGTTCCAAATCTGGAGTGTCTCTTACTTTCTAATAATTTTTAAGTATGGACAAGTGTCCACTGCAGTCGTCAAGTGTTACAAAATTTGAATAAAGTCAAAATGTAGCACTTGAAATCTCTTCCATTGTGGATGCTCTTAGAGATATATATTATCCTATCGACGATGGGAATAATGCCAAAAATTCTATAGGAGAGAATTCAACTCATATAATAATAAACTTTCATAAAAATTAGCATTGTCCACAAAAGATGTTAAGGCTCATATTTATAATATTTAGATAATCCTATTTATTGAGAAATAATATTGTAATATTGTAATTTATCTTCTTAGTTAGATTTGTCAAATCCCACTAAAAGTGGATCACGACTTCTAGGCCTTAGATTAAGGAATAGTTGATCTTTGTTCTTGTATTTATACTATGTATATATAGGTAACGTTGGAATTATAACAAAATTCCTTCAGCCAATTCTTCATTCAACTAATTCTTTATAAAAGCTCCATCCTGGTGCATGATTACTTATCATCTCAAAACCTAGCAAATCTTGAAATCCACCAATCAAGACAACCCTTCAAACGCCACCATGAAAGATCAAGACATGACGTCGCCAAGAAGGTTCATCCCCAGAAATTCAAACAGCAACAACAACATATGGATTCATCAGATCTATATTATATTCATCCATCAGAACATCCTGGCCACGTGCTCGTTCCAACAAAATTAAACTGCGCCAATTATTCAGATTGGAGTAAATCCATACTTCATGCCCTCACAGCAAATAATAAGGTTGGCTTCATCAATAGATCTATTCAGCCTCCTTCAGAAACAGAACAACCAGCTGAATATGCTATGTGGAGTCGATGCAGTAATATGATTGTATCATGGCTTTCTCACTTGGTGGAACCAAATCTAGCCAGAGGTGTTGTTTATGCTAAAACCGCACGTCATGTATGGGATGATTTCAAACATCAATTCTCACAATAAAATGCTCCAAGAATCTATCAAATCCAAAAAGCAACTCTCTAGCTCTGTCTCACAAGGCACGATAACAGTTAAGACCTATTTTGCACGACTCAAAGATGAATTTGTGTTGTTGTTGTTTCTAGCCAGAGGTTGTTTATGCTAATAAGTTTTCGACAACAATGATCGAGATATGTACATATTACTTTGTGTTGTTGTTGTTTCTAATTGTTGTTGTTGTGTTGTTACATTCCAAGATTGTTCCATTTCATATAAACATCAAACATATTACGTTTCTGTTGATAAATCCATCTTTAGCATGACAGTGTAATCAGATTATAACTTATATAAGGAAAAGAAAAAAGGGTACGTTGTACTTAGGCTTAATAATTTCCTGTTTTGACTTGTTCATTATTCTGCTAAGCTTTCCGGTTGATCAATATAATGAGTTTGTCGTAGAGATAAATACAAAGAACACATGAGTTCACATTTTACCCCTTTCTCTTTTACTTGGGGGGTGGGGTGGGGGTGGGGGAGGGGGGAGGGGGGAGGGGCGAGGGCAAGGGTTGATACCGATTGGCTACTAGAATTTCTTTATTGGGCATAAATTTTGAGCAATGAGAGGGCATCGCTAGCGATGGTAGGGTTTGGCGCGAAAATGCTTGTATTATGTTTGAGGAAATACATTTTTGTGAATTTCGATGAAATCCATAAAGCAAGAATTATAGAGTTATCCGCTCTTCCAAATGCCAAGTTCTTTTTCTTCGTGTCCACACTGTAGTGTTAGCTGTAGCTTTGTTTACAAAAGCTCAATAGTCCCACATCGGCTAAATGTATATCCTTACTGTGCATATATTCCTTTCCTCCTCTTTGCTTCTTTGAAGATTAGTGTGGGAGCCCCATGGGCCACACGTGCGCCGCCGCCGCCCGGCCCGGCTCAGCTCGGTTCCTCTTCGGATTTGGGCTGAGACCCTAAAAACTTTTTTGCTTCTCTCAATAAAATTTTGACCGTTACAATATTTAATTTCATAACGTTTACTATTCGAAATTACGTCCAGATACATTGCATCACGTTTTTCATTGTAACGTTACAATTTATTATTCATTATTTCTGAACGTTACAAAGAGCACCATCAGCCTATATAAGTCTGTGCTTCTTTCTCTTCCGAACATAGAAAAATTATTCTTCTCGAAATTCTCTGAAATTCTCGCCTCCTTCGTATTACCGATGTTGTTCTTCGGTGCTCTGGGCAGAGCTAAGTCGGGGTCGCTCTCTCCAAGTCGTGTGCGGCAAAGAGATTCTGGTGGAGCGAATTTTACCACTAGGAGCGTTCGGATACGGTCTGCACATAGACCCGAGCTAACTCTTAGGGCAGTGCTACGTGCACGACTTCCTCGGAGGCCGGTAATTCTAATTTAATTTATTTTCTTGCAGATTTAATCCGAAGTTTTTGAAGAAAATTCCAACAATCTAAGAGTTATTCCATCTTCAAAAATATTCTCTTCGGTTAAAAGTTGTTAGTGAAAATACGCTCACTGAAAATTGTGTTCTGTTTAAGTTCCTACTAGTGGTATTTTCTAACGTTTCACTAGTACTGGTGTTAATCTACTAAAGTTACATAATTTATAAAGTTTCACTACTGTATGTTCTTAAGAGTTAATCTGCTAAAGTTAATCTGTTTCATTTTATAAAGTTACATTTTGTTGCTGGTATTCATCTATTTCACTAGTGTTCTGTTTAATCAATATATAAATAAAAAAATTGCTTGTTTAATCTTGAATAAGTTGCTTCTTGATAATAAGTTGCTTGTTGCTGCTGTTAAATATTGCTTGTTTAATCTTTATTAAATATTCATTACTAGCTTGCAAATCTTGCTAGTGTACTGTTAAATTTTGCTTAATATAAAATTTTGCTAAACAAATTATTTTATATAATTATCCTCTTTTAGTAGCATATTGTTCAACAAATCTTGGTTACCAATTTTTTGGCTTCATAAGACTCTAGGAATTGAAACTTCCCATAAACAAGTTTTTTTTTAGTACCATTTATCATTTCTAGGCTAAATCAAACAGTTAATTGATTTAGTAAAATTCCTTTAATTTTAAAGTTCTAAAGTAGATTTGTTTGGGAACAAGCCGAAAGGGCCCTTCTGTCAACAAGGCAAAAATTCGTCTAAGCGATCGGTACTTAAGTGTTCCTAGTGAACCTCCGTTTGTTGGGATCCGGCCCCTACAGCTAACCCAACCTTATCAAAACTTGAAAAACTAAGATTTTGAAGGTAGATTACAAAAATCATCTTAATTGTTAATTTTTAGCTTAAAGACATCTTATTGAGTAAATATATTTTTACAGACTTTAGAAAACATGTCTTCCAAGGAAGAGACCTTTTCTGCAAAGCCCGATAAATTCAATGGCACATATTTCAAGAGGTGGCAGAGCCAGATGAAAATTTGGCTTACCACTTTAGGTCTGATTTCTGCCATCGATGGGTCCACGCCCATCTCAAATGATTCTGATGAGACTGAGTCTGACGTAGGGGTTTCCAAGTCCTCCTCTTCTACCAAGCCTAAGACCCTTAAGGAAATTGACTACCACTGCTTCCACAGAATCTTAAGCGCTATGTCGGACTCTACGACATATTTTTTTAGTATAAAAGCGCTAAAGAACTCTGGGATACTTTGATAGATAAACTTCCTCCTTCCTGGTCTAAAGTGGCAAAGGACCTACTACATCTACAAGGATCTATTACGTACTCTCAAGCTCTACAGAGAATTAGAACAGAAGAGCAATATAGGTCTAAGACCAAAGCTAGGTCAAATGCCACATCTAAGGTAAACCTTGTAGATAGCCATGCAAAACCTAGGTCTAACAACCATCTCAAATCCAAGAAAAACTCCTTCAAAAAGAAGCAGAGTTTTCAACCTCCTCACCAAAAACATCATCACCAAAATCATCACCACCAAAACCCTCAACCCCAAAAACCTAGAAACTTTGGTCAGACTCAGGATCAAAGAAATTTTGTTTTGTGTGTGGTAGAACCAACCATACAGCCATCAACTGCTTCCAAAGGAAGAAAGAACCTATCCAGAACTCCTTCAAAAGAAAAGGCAAGCCAGAGGCTAACATGATTCTGAATGGGTCTTCCAGCTCCTTCAGGTTAGTAAGCTTTCAACCTGTAGTAAACCTGTCTTTCCATTCTGATGATTAGTGGTTGGATTCTGGAGCTAATTTTCACGTTTCATTTGGTCGCTCCTGTTTTTCAACCTATCAGAATCAGGTGGAGTTCATTACTCTAAGATGGCTCAACGGCACAAATTGTAGGAAGAGGAAGAATAGATCTGAAGATGACATCAAAGAAAATTCTACCTCTCCATGATATGCTTCATGTGCCGTCTGTTAGAAAATCTTGTTAGTGGATCCCTCCTTGTAGCCTTAGGATACAAAATTGTTATGGAGGCAAATAAAGTAGTTTTCTCTAAGAATATTTGTTTATGGGGAAATGATTTGTGAAAGATGGACTCTTTATTTTAAGTACCATGAATAAAATTTCAAATCCTTCTTTTGTTGCAAATGTTGAATCATCAAATGTTTGGCATGGTAGATTAGGTCATGTGAACTTAGGATCTATTAAAAGGATGATGAACTTAGATCTTATACCTAAGACTCCTATAGATGATGAACACAAATGTGAGATCTGTGTTCAAGCCAAACACACAAGATTATCTTTCAAATATGTCTATTCTTTTTCGATAAGTATAGATTCGACAACATCGTTCCCTTGGTCACTGCTGTACTGCTGCTCTCCGTGACTCGTCAGATGTTCATACGTTCCGTCTACAATGGCAGCCTGAATCCTGGATGCATAAAGATCTCCACCATCCTAATACTTGGGCTGAGTACTATGTGGTGAGGCACAATGTCAAGATACTTACACTTGAAGTGGATCTCGAAGCAAATCATAGAGGTTATGACCCCATGGAATTTCCTCGTTGCATCTTCACTTGCCCATCTTTGGAGGAGCTCAAGTTGGGAGCTATCTATGGCTTCAGCTTGCACACTATCGAGACTGTGTGGCTTTCTCGGTTAACAAAGTTGTATCTTTACCAACTCCATGCTGACCGTGATTTGTTGGGGAAACTAACATTTGGATGCCCGGTCCTTGAAGATCTCGAAATGAACGACTGCGATATTGATAACCCTGAAATTTCATCAGATGCACTGAAGAGTTCGAGTATAAGTCGGAGCGAACTTACTGGGACAACCATCCAAATATCTTGCCCTAACCTCCAATCTCTTGATTTCTACTGAATGAAAA
>JANAVB010033195.1:0-47059 GCA_029216955.1 Iris pallida | reverse complement strand
CAACCCTCTGTCTGGATAACCCTCAGGTTTGATCCAAATAGACGCCGAGGCGCATTGTGCCCTCCAGGAATCGATCTACATAAGAGTCAGAGAAGAGACAACCAAAACTAACTCAAGATAGGACAACCCAACTCCTGGGCGGCCCTGTAAGCATAGAGGCTATGAACCTCATTCAAAAATGCTTTAGCTCCAAAAAAAATTGGGTGATACCATCTCCCATTATGTGACATATAACATGGTTGCTGACATGGCAAGCTGCATGACAACAAAATTAAACATTAAAATTAATATTAAAAAAAATTAACTTAAATTAACATGATAATTAACATTAAGATTAACCTTAATATTAAAATTAACATTAATATTAATATAAATGAATTTAAAATTAAAATTAATATCATCTAATATTAACATTAACATTAATATTAATATTAATATTAACGTTACATTAACATTAAAAAAAAATTGGGTAGTTAATTTTTTTGGTTAAAATTTGTCGTGTCAGCTATTATGTCAGCTGCCATGTCAGATACTACATAATGGAGAACATCACCCAAATATTTTGAAAACCAAATAGCATAATTGAACCATTTGTCACTGTTCATTGTAAGCAAAATGGTGCCTAAACACTAATTTTTTAAGTCATATTAAGGAGCCTCCTTAACTCTGATCCAATACCAAATAAATTATTCACTCAAATTAATTGTTAGTTATATATATCTACGGTTTCCTGTCAAAACAGTTGGGGTATGGTTCTGTGTGCTAATATATATATATATTTTTTATAATTTACTCATTTCCATCTAGTTACTTATTTCGGGTGTGGCTTTATAAGCAAAATAAAAAAAAATAATAAACCAAACCTATATATCTATTATACTATAATAGGAAAACTTAGATAGTGAAACTTTGAATTCCGAAAATACCCTTACATACTTATACTAATTAAAAATAGTTCATTAATTTTAATAAGGACAACTTAGTAATTAGGAAGACTATCCTTGGTATTCCTAAAGAGTCTTCCTAAACTAATTAAGAAATGTTAAAATACGTGCAAGGCACGTGCACATATGCTAGTATATATATATATATATAGATATTATATATATATATCTATTATATATATATTATATATAATATATATCTATATATAGGAAGTGGATCAAAAGTCCCCCTTAGAAAGCCCCCCAAAAACCCCCTCACTATAATCCGTAATTTAATGTTAATATTAATGTTAATGTTAATATTAATATTAATATTAACATTAAATATGAAATTAACATTAAACTTAACATTAAAATTATATTAACATTAACATTAACATTAACATTAATATTAACATTAACATTAACATTATATAAAAAAAATTAAAAAAATTTATTAACATTAACATTAATTTAAACATTAATATTAACATTAACATTAATATTAACATTAATATTACGAATTAGAGTGAGGGGAATTTTTGGAGGGCTTTCTAAGGGGGGCTTTTGATCCGCTCTCATATATATATACTAGCATATGTGCACGTGTCTTACACGTATTTTAACATTTCTTAATTAGTTTAGGAAGACTCTTTAGGAAGACCAAAGGGTAGTCTTCCTAATTACTAAGTTGTCCTTATTCAAATTAATGAACTATTTTAATTAGTATAAGTATGTAAGGGTATTTTCGGAATTCAAAAGTTCACCATCTAAGTTTTCCTATTATATAGTAGAATAGAGATATGACTTTTGATCCGCTCTCATAATATATATTAATATATATATATATATATATTATATT
Source organism: Iris pallida (assembly GCA_029216955.1). Taxonomy (NCBI): domain Eukaryota; kingdom Viridiplantae; phylum Streptophyta; class Magnoliopsida; order Asparagales; family Iridaceae; genus Iris; species Iris pallida. The sequence goes on along the minus strand of JANAVB010033195.1, from coordinate 45,274 downwards.
ATATATATAATATATATATATATTTTGAAGCTAATAGAAATTGGCGTTGGGAAAGTGAATGTATTTATCAAAAGTTGACTTCTACCAGCAAGGATACTAAGGAAACCTCCTGAGGCCAAAGGTGGACCCCTCTATATAGGCCTGTCAATGGTAGACCGAAAATCCGTATCCGATCCGTATTCGAACCGAAATATCCGAAATTTCGGATACGGATACGGATTCGGATATCATATCGGATATTATCGGATATCGGATACGGATACGGTAAGTGTCATCCGAACCAATAATATCTGAACCAATAATATTTAAATATTTAAAAAATTTAAAATATTGGACCATCAGGAATTCAGAATTCAGTCGAAAATCTATTGTTTCTGTTGTTTCTTGACAAAATATGTTATTTCAATGTAGAAATTTGTTGTTTCTTACAAAATCTGTCGTTTCAATGTGAAAATATGCCGTTTCTTGACAAAATCTGTTGGTTCTGATTTTTTTTCTTCTCTTTTTTTTTTTTTTTTTAGTAATCTATTGGTTCGGATATTATCGATATCCGTTAAAATTATCGGTAACGGATACGGTACCCAAAACTTCTATCCGATAGGATATCGGATAGTTATCGGATATATCCGATAGTTAATGGTTCGGATATGGTAATGCCAATATCCACCATAAGCTACCATTGACAGGCCTACCTCTATTATATATAATTTGCAGTCCGAAAACCCCGCATCCGGGCTCCACTGTACCTAGAGCTGTCAAGACGGGCCGGCGGGGCGGGCGGCCGGTAACCCACCATAACCCACCATTTGGCGGGGCGGGGCGGGCCGACCCACCATTTGGCGGGTTGAAAAAATTCCAACCCAGCCCAACCCACGGCGGGCCGCGGGCTAGGCGGGCCGGCCCGCTTAATTTTTAAATTTTTTTTAATTATTGTTTAGTTTCTTAAAGGAAAAAAATTATATATATATATTTTTCTACTCACTCTCATATGCATCAAATTACAAGTAAAATACAAGAAACATTATAATAGTTGATATTTCTTTAAAACACCTTCATTCATGTAAATAAATGACTAAATTTACTATTTATACGTCATTACTTGCATTAAATGAGAATTTTTATCATTATAATACATCTCATATATGTGCTAAATAAAAAAATTAAAAATTTTATAAAAAAATAGATGGCGGGCCAACCCACTTGGCCCGCGGGCTAGCCCACCGCGGGGCGGGCTACTAGCGGGCCAGCCCACCTAGGCCCGCCTGTTTGGCGGGCTCCTAAATGCTCGGCCCAACCCACCTTTTTGGCGGGCGGGGCGGGGGCCGGCCCAACGGACTTAGCCCATTTTGACAGCTTAACTGTACCCATTAATTTCTCCACGAGAAATATATCCAAAATATTTCTCTCCTTAATGTATTATATATTATATATTATATATATATAATATATATATATATATATATATATTCTAATTCTGGGACTAAAAGTTTAGGAAAAAATGAAGTACAAATTAATGTTAATTAAATGACAAAGAGAAGGTCTAAATTTCTTTATCTTTCAATTGGACGGAGAACAACCAGTGGTACCAGCTGACAAGAACGTATATTCTTTAGTGAAAGCAAATTGAGAAGACAAGAAAAAGGAATATAAGCTTCTTTTATATTGTTTCCACAAGAAAGAAAGAATTAAAAGAAGGCTTAATTGTTAATTGCTATCCTCAACTATTACACTTTTTCAAGTTGATACCTTAAATTTTTTCGTAACAGATTGATACCTCAACTATTTTTTTTTCAACTTAATACCTAAATTTTAAAAAATTCCAAAATGCCCTTATCCCTTCCCTCCCTCCACCCCCTCCCCCACTCCGGCCACCCCCTGCTAGCTCCGGCCGACCCCCCCCCCCCCCTCCTCGCTTCCGGCCGACCTCCCCCCCCCCCCCCCCTCTTCGCTTCGACCCCCCCCCCCCCCCCCCCCCCTCTTCGCTTCCGGGCCACCTCCTGCCCCCGCCTCCGCTCCGCACCCCCCTTCCCAGCCCCCCTCCTCCCGCTGCCGAGCCCTAGGGAGAGCGCGGGAGCGGGCGGACGGCCGGAGTGAGAGGGGGGGGGGGGGGGGGGGGGGGGGGGGGATGGAAGCGAGCAGGGGGGGGGGGGGGGGGGGGAGCTGCGGCCGGAGCTAGCAGAGGGGGGGGGGGGGGGGGGTGAAGCTAGCACGGGGGAGGGAGATTAGGGGTAGGGGCATTTTTGTCCAAATAATATCCGGATATCAAGTTGTTACAAAAAAAAGTTTAGGGTATCAACTTGAAAAAGTGTGATAGTTGAGTGTAGCAATTAGCAATTAAGCCTTAAAAGAAAAGAAAACGTAGAATAAAATTATTCTTGGTGCAAGTCCAAAATATTGCCATGAACGCCATTGACGAAGACTCGACGTAAAGTAGAATAATAGGCGCTACAGCAAAGCTGTCAACATATATTTGAGAGCTGACTTGGAGTTTGTCCAACTGCATGATCCTTGTTCAGACACACTCCAACGCTGGCTCCACTGCTAGCTCCCCACTACCAAAACTATATGGTTTCTGCTCCTCGTGTCTTCTCCACTGTTCTCCACTTACTGAAGCCCGTATATGTGTTCCCTCCTCTTTCACTCAGTCGACGTCCGCGGACTAAAGCTAAAACGCGTCGGAGGACCACAAACAAACGTGCACATATATTATATATATCCATTAAATAAATGGAAGGAATAATACGTCTTCGTGACTTAATTTACTTATTTTTGTCATTCAGTCGGGATCTTATATCTCTTCTCAGTAACGACACTCGAATTCTGTATAATATTTATTATTTTTTTGAATCATATCTATTCTACTATATAATAGGAAAACTTGATGGTAAAATTTTTGAATTCCAAAAATACCCTTACATGTCTATACTAATTAAAAATGGTTCACTAATTTAATAAGGATAACTTAATAATTGTGAAGGCTATTCCTGATCTTTCTAAAGAGTTTTCCTAAATTAACTAAAAGAATATTAAAATACGTACAAGACACGTGCACATATACTAGTACCTAAAACATACGAACACATACGACCACATATAATATATTCACTGCTATATAGAATGCTTTCGCAATGGAGCATTAAGCTTTAGAATCAGGATGTTCTCCCTTCACATACGACCACATATGTAACGGTTCTTCTGACCCATAGAAAGAAAACAGATATCGAAACGAGCTGTTTTTGAATGGCAGTCCAATCAACTTTCGTTAGTGCGCTAGCTGTGCAGCTTTGGGCGCCTGGTCGGTGGAAATAGAGAAGAGGACAAGAAACAAATTGTACTAAGAAACTCCTGGAACTTATCGTTAGGTCCACATACAAGGAGTAACCAGTAAGAACTATAAGAAGTAATGTAACAATGCAAGTTAATACTAAGTTAACCAGAACTCTTTTTATTATTATTAATACCTACACACTTACGTGTACTTACCGTTAGACATGTCGGTTTCGTACGGTATTCGCATTGCTTTCTACATAAGTTATAAGACGCTAAACAGTTAACTAAAATCTTTATAAATACGTTTATATATATATATATATATATATATATATATATATATATATATATGAAGGATAGGCATCTCCGTATTTTTGCATTCTCATGCATTCCCATGTTCACATCCGTTAGATGTGCTTTAAGTTATCTAATCTTAACCATTGGTAAATCAACGGTTAAGATTATATGACTTAAAGCACCATCCAACGGTGTAAATAGGGGGATGTTTGGGGATGCAAAAAGTGCGGGGATGCCTATCCTTCTCATATTCTATATATATATATATATATATATATATATATTATATATATATATATATATAAATTGGAGATAAGTAACTTAACTGTTTGCATTTAATCAAAAGAACAGTACTATGTTGTCCGCCAGGGACGGACGCAGGAATTTAAGTGAGGCGGGTCAACATGAAAGGTAAAGAAGTCCAAAAATATTCAGCAGTTGGTGTACTAGATTAGCAAAAGGTGATTTTATCATATATGCATAAAAATGTATTGACTAAAAATTTTGGACCTGGATGCCATATTCTAATTTATTAAATTGTAGATAGGTAATCATTCATTTGGCGGATAAACACATGAATATAGTAATTTGTATAGTATGAAAGGGAACATATTACAGATATAAATGGAGGCATCATGAAAATTGTCTTTACACTTTGTACTCTTTTCTTGCAATGGTTTTTTCATCGAAATAATTTTAACAAAAAACTATTTTGACGAGGTAGTGTAAGTCACACTCGCTTAGATTCCTGAAAAAATATGTTATGTTCGTTTCTTTAACTAAATTTTTTTATCCCAAAGATGGATTTTTCTTTTAGGATTTTTTTAATAAGACGATGATCAGAAGATAATAATCAATAAGAGTGTTGTGAAAAATAATGGTTTTTCTTTTTCTTTTAACAAGTTCAATTCATCTCGCACATTCATTCTTTTTTTTCTCTCTTATAATAAGTTTAAAGTTTTTTTTTGAAAAATAATGATTTGCAAGGAAAGTCTTTTTTCTTCCCTCATATATGAATTTTTAAACAAAAATAATTTTGTCTGAAAAAAAAAAATATTGTCAGAAATGGGATTTGAACCCGCGCCCTCTCATAAAGAGAGGAACTTAAGTCGAGTGCCATAGACCACTAGGCCATCATCACATTGTGTCACTTATAGAAACCCACATAATAATATCAAAACCTTAAGCACACTGCCACTACAACAGAAATATATATTGATGTTATTGCATTTTTCAGTGGGGTCACTTAGACCCCACGTGACCCCACCTAGATCCGCCCCTGTTGTCCGCGAATTTGAACCGCGGTCCTGACCCTCACATATCCCCCTCCATTGGAGGGGGCGTAGAATTCGCGGACATGGGCCCGGAGAGGAGGGGGGGGGGGGGGGGGGGGGGGGGGGGGGGGACACTGAGAGGGGTGACACGTCCGCATGCGGTCATCCGTCCCTGCAAACAAAATATGATTTCCGTAACCAAAAAGGCATGCAGGTTACGAATATTACAACACATTTTTAGCACAGAAAGTATTTCTTAGGTTCTAGAAATGGAAGTTTGAAGTAGAAAAAACTGATTTCCAGTAATGGATGCACGCGTTCTTGCATAATTGCTGTGTAGTTGAATACTATAGATTCCGTTGTATGATTGTTGCTAGTGGGAGCAGGTGCGCAACTCCATTTTTATCATCCCATTAGAAATTTCTTCAATATGTGGAACCACATAAGAGAAAGACGTATTCCATTATTACAGACTGCACTAATTAGAAGAGAAAAAGGAAGTTTGATCACAGGCTCATTCTCTGGTGAAACCTAGGCCACGTGTGACGTTTGGCTTACCAAATTTGGATCTTGGAAAAGAGGAACATGAACGATAAATAGTTTCCAAAAAAATAAAATAAATAAAGAGTCTATTTTTTATCCCACTAAAATTAGGATATTTATTCACCCTCCAATAGATGAATGACACGTGTCAAATTCAGTCAACATAAATCACTTCGGAAGTGGTTTGTAAACATTTGGAGTGGTTTTGACTAAAAGATTTGACACGTGTCAATCTTCTATTGGAGGGTGAAAAACACCCTAGTTTTGGTGGGTGACCATAAGGTATTGTTTGGGAAGATGGGAAAAAGTAGGGAAGAAAAAATGTTGAGAGAAAAATGAGTGAAAAATTAAAAGTCTTGATACTTGGGAAGGGGGAGGGAAGAAAAGGGAGAGGATTTTGGAAGAAAAATTCATGCGGGTCCCACTCAAAAACTTTTCTCCCAAAAGTGGAAGAAAAATGGAGAGAGTTGAGAGGATTGTGGAAAAAATTACCCATCTACCCTTCAAAAAAATTGGTTTTCATTATAATTTAAAAAAATTAAGGATTGAATGGTAATTATATATATCTCCATAAACGAATAAAATATTATTTTTAAATTTTCTTCCTCTACTTTTTGGTCATCCAAACAAGTAAAGAAAAATTAATTTTACCTTTATTTTACTCTCCTCTATTTTCTTTCTCTCAAATTTTCCTTCTCCTTAAAATGTTCCCAAACACAGACTAAGAGTCTGCTTGGTGAAATATCGATGATTCATTTTTCCGTCCAATATTTCCGACCTTTCTAAATATCGAAACAAATTTAATGTAAATTATAAATTTTTTGATGTAAGTAAAGAATAAAGAATTGATTTTTTTTTCCCTTTCTTTTCCTTTCCTTTCCTTTCCTTTCCTTTTCCTTTTGGTTCTGCATAACAAACGAGACAGTAAGGTAAAACATATGGTCCAAAAAAATGACCTTTGTGAGGTTGTCTTAAGACAAAAATATACAACGCTCAATCTCACTACAACTTGGAGACTTTGGTAGAAACTAAGGCTCCGTTGGTTGTTCTTTTAAACTCAGCATTCTGAGTTTAAACAGCAAATTCATACGAAACAACGTTTGGCTACAGTTTTTTAGAAAGTGTAGTTAGAAATTTTTTTCCCAAAACAGCTTTTAAAAACACTTTTCAAAGAATAAGAAAAAGTTGTTTTTCCAAACTTGTTCCCAAAACGTGGTGGGCCCTCCTCTATCTATCGGTTCTTTCAATCTCTCATTTCTCTTTCTCTCTCCTCACCTGGTTCTCTTCTCTCCCTCTCCCTATCCCTCTTCCGTGGATGTAACTCCCGAAATCATGTTTGGTAAATTTTAGAATTTTTTTCTAATTTCCCTGAATTTAAATATTGCTTCTTACGAAAACCTATTTTCGATTAGAATAAATTTCGGATTTTAATGAAATTTCTCAAATTGAATAGTATTTTTGGATACTATTTTTGAAATCATTGATTCTATTTATTGTAGGAATTTTCTAATGGGAATAAATAAAAGAATTATTTTGTTGTAATTAAAATTTTTTTTTAGCTAAATAAATATCTATGTATAGGTATTCAATTTCATAATAATGGATTTATTGATTTCTTAATACTATTATTTGTCTTTCAAACAATATTCTTACTTATTCTCGGAATTATATATTAGGTATTAAGAAAACTGATTTTATTAATTGATTGGTAACTAATTCTGTTAGCAAATCAGTTACTTTATTATTTTTTTGAATTTTGGAATCTGATAGAAATCTGTGGAAACTATTTTGATTTGAAAATATGTTATCAGTTATATATTTTGAAAATCTGTTTGGGTTTTGAATTCAAAATTCTATTACTGGCTATTCTAAAATAACCCCAGATCTAGTCCTAATTACAGCACTGCCATTTTATTTTACCCCTATATCTGTTCGTATTTACCTGCTACTACCACTATACTATACCCCCAGATCTACACTAAACTACAGCTTTGCCATTCCCAGCTCACTCACACACACACAGTAAAAATTTTATTATAAATATTACACGTTCCCCAATGTTCTGACATCCTCTCTACACGTCACCTCTCTACAGTCTCTCTCTCTCATCTCTCTCTCTCTGTCCTCTCTCTCTCTCCTCACTGGACAGGAGGCTGAGCCGCCGTGCGCCACCGCACCTCGCCGGAACGTCGCCCAGCTCGCCGCCACCTCGAAGATCGAGCCGGCCTCGACTGTCGAGCTCGCCTCGACTGTCGCGCCACTGACGAGCTTGGGAGACTGTGCACCGCCATTAACGCTGACCTCTCGATCTCCGCGCCACCGCCACTCCAGCGAGCTGCAGAGCGCCGACGCTTCGATTTCCGTGCTGCTTTCTCGAGCAGTGCGCGGTCCTTCGCGACCCGAGGAGTCGTCTCGTGGAGCTCGCCGCCGTCTCTTCGATCCTCGAGCTCGCCGCCACCACGAGAGGTTGAACTCGTCGTCGAGCAGCCAGACGTCGCCGGAGATCCACCGCTTCGCCGAGGAGTCGCTCGCCGAGCCATCACAAGATCAGAGTCGCCATCAGGAGGAGATCCGCCGCACTGTGGATCGACGACCCCGGCGCCGGGCCGGTGAGCTCCCCGCCTCGATCTCTCGAACCTCTCTTCTAGCTCTTGATTTTAGGGTTTCTGATTTGGGTTAGGGTTTCCTGAGTGTAGATAGGAATGGGGGGATGATCGGCTGGGAGTGGAATCTAGGGTTCCGGCCATGAAGGATTAGGGTTTCACCTAGGGTTTCAGATCTAGAATCTAGGGTTCCTGGCTTAGTGTCGGCTGGAGAGGAACTGGCCATAGAGATTAGGGTTTCGGATGGAGTGATTAGGGAAGAAGACGAATGGGTTCTGGAGTTTAGGGTTTTGGCCATGGGAACTAGGGTTTCGACTAAGGGAACCTAGAGCTAGGGCTCTCGAAGTCTGGGGAAGAAGACCTAGACCTAGGGTTTCCCAAGCGGAGAAGACGAAGTGGAGAGAAACACTAGGGTTAGGGTTTCAGGATCTAAGAGGAAGTAGAAGAAGAAGGCGGAGACGGAAGCCTCGCCGGAGAAGGCGAGTCCTCTTCGCCGGAGACCGAGTTTCCTCGCCGGAGAAGACGAAGCAGAGAAGAGTCCAGAACTCTCGAGTTCTGATCGGCTGAGAGAAATATCTGAGAGGAGAGAGAAAGGATGGGGATTTTATGTTAAGGAGTGGGCCGGGTTTTGTGGGCTGAACCTTGGGCTGATCGGTTTTAAGAGAATATTATGTTAAGTTTTTTTTAGTTAACAGATTATACGTTAGGGTTTTCGGGCCAAGGGTTTGGGCCATAAGGCCGGGCTGGTCGTGGGCTGATTTAGTTTAGAAATAATTAAGTTTTAAAATTATTAGTTAACAAGAGCTGGGTTTGGGCCGGGGCCTGTGGGCTAAGTCTGTGGACTGAATTAATATTTTTGTTGTAAATTAGTATTAGTAGGAGTGGGCCAATGGTTGGGCTGGGTCAGGAAGTAATATGTTGGGCTGGTTTGGGATTAAGATAATTAAGTGTAATTTGTTAGTTTATATAAGCTGGATTATATTTAGTTGGGCTTGGCCTGTTAGCTAGAATTCTATATTTAAGCAAGCTATTTCTTTAGCATTTAATTGTTTTATTAATAATTTTTAAAAGTTCTTTTGCTATCATTTTTATATTATATTCCAAATACATATACATGCTACCTTATTTATTAGCATAACATAAATATCTTGTACACACATAAATATATAAATTCATATTCCTATTAATGTTTATTATTATTTTGCAAAAAGATTTCCAAAAAGGATTTATTTATAACTAATATTACTTACTAAGATCTTTAATATATATATATATATATATATATATATATATATATATATATATATATATATATATATATATATATAAATTGATTAATATTGAATACTATATTTTCTTATAAAAGTATTTTGTGAAAAAAAAGGGTTTATATATTTTGCTACCAAAATGTTTAATATTTCTAAATAGTTTATTAGTATTATATTGATTCAAATTATATTATTTTCTAAAAACTGTTAACTTGTTCTTATCTATAAATATTGATTATCTAAAGCTAGTTAGCTAAATAGCATTGTTTAAACCCTAATAATTGTACAAAATATAACAGGTGATTCATTACAACCATGCAGTACTACTCTCGTGCAACCAAACCGAGGCAAGTACACTAACTTGACTTGTACCTTATTTTCTGTCTTACCTTCATGTGCCATGTTCTCATATCGGACACGTATTACACACGATTGCCTTGTACCATTGTTCATTGCTTGTGCGTCATTGTTTATTGCGGGGATTGGGGGAAATATTAGCTTTTGTGTGACCACACCCAACATAGGTAATTGTGGATAGCCTAATCGTACACGTCACGTACGATGAAGCCGTACCTTGTAGAATTCACTCATTGCATCATTGATTGATTGATTGCTCCTAAGCCGGTCACACATTAGTTTTAATATTTCAAAATTATCACAATTGCATATTGATTGTCGTGATTCATTGCCTTGTACATTGATAGCCGTGTTCATTGTCTAGCATTTTGATTGTCATCCATTGCCTGCAGCTTTTACATTTCATTTCTGGTACCGCAGTTTTACTTTTATTTCATGTTCTAGTTTTCTGGTATTCTAGTTTCACCTTGTACTCTTGATCACAGATTACATTGTATATTGTCTGGTCAGGGTTGTACTTTGCGCTTTTCCTGATAGGATCGTTGCAGGTGAGTGGGAGATTACATGGAGCTGGTGATTGCTTGGATATTGCAGCTTTTTATTTCATTTATTTTTTTGGAGATTGTATCTTAGAGATTCATTATTGTATATTATTTCATTGGACCGGATTTGTCTCCGGCTGAATTTGTATTTTAAAACACTTGATGGATATTGGTGATTTCTGGAAACGTTATAAAAGCTGTGTTTTGTTTACATTACATTGTGACTTGGAGTTTTCCTTAGTATTGTACAGCTTACTTCGTCGTGTCCAACGACGAAGGCTGGGCGTGTCTGACTCGTATCCGATTATTCGGGAGCGGGACGTGACATATTTTTAGTGGTGGCCCATGCAGGTCTATCCTAATGACACTTAGGCTATAAAGTGTTATTGGGGGACCAGCGAAGCTAAGGAAAACTCATCACAGCATAGGATTCGTGGAAATTGTTACGGGTATGGTTTTACTAAAATTTCTTATAGTTAGGCCTATCTAATCAATTTTCTGTTTTGCAGGGTGGTTTAGACACGCAACACTAAGGTTATCAATTTTTCTTCACTTTAAACTTCTGAGGTTATTTCCTATATGCATTTTGCTAGTATAACTAGTTGATTACTAATAGCTGATTTATCTTTAGATTTTCTCGTAGCACGTGGAATTTTTCCAAAAATTTCTTATTGTTATTCAAAAACCTTGTTTGTAATTTAAGATTTTATTTCCTATGGAGATTTGTTTTTGTCTTACTGTTTGTGTTCTTGTAAAACTTAATGTTTTCTAAAAAAGCAGATATTTACATCATTTTCCATCATGATTTTAACTTTTAGAATTTATTTGAATTTTTATAAACTCTTTTGAAATTTATGGACAAAGTTGAAAGAATATTCAACGACCTACTATGGCGTGGCAGATGCGCACTGCAGTCATTTATCTGGGTTACGGAGACCGCGAGTTCACTGCAGTCAGTTGCGCACTGGCGAGGCAGGAGCTCTAAGTCAAAGTAATTTCAGGTATTCATAGGTTCTCGAATATTATTGAGGCTATGTCCTAATCATAAAAATTTTGATCTCTTGAGTTGTTTTGTTAATATGGATAAAGTTGATAGAAATATTCGATAAATTAATATTATTTAAATCATTGCGCCAAAGGTTCATTGCAGCCAGATGTATACTACACTGGCAGGGCATGAACTCTAGGCAATGTGATTTCAGATATATATGATTTTCGGATACCATTGAGACGACATCCATGTTATATACCATGCTTGATCTTTTATCACCATTGAGATTTACTAGAAATTATCTTGATTTGTTTTAATTTTTGGCTTATTTGAATGTCGTAAGCAGCTGATCCAATTTTCAGAAATCATGTTGTTACCCTATGTTTTCTATACAAAATTCTCTTGATTTTCCTTGAATTTATTATGATCAGGATAATGAATATACCTATATGAAATTGATTTCTGAATGATTTTGCACTAAATAATTTTTTTTTATCATGCTAGAATTTGATTGTGCTAAATATGATTTACTAGTCAAGTCCAAATTTTCAAAACCTTTTATTTTATTCTCAATCGTAATATCATCTAGTTGTCGCACTGATAATTTAATAGTTGTAATAATTTTGATTATATTTTAATAGTCGTGTTTTAAATTTCTTCTTGTGGTTGCAACAGTTAGGTTAAAATAATTTTATTGGATTTGAAATTTTTTGTAGTCGCAACAGTCAAGTTTAAATGATTTCATCTATCTAGAAATATTATGTTAGAGTTTAATTATGACAATTTTGCCTAAAATCTTAAACCGTGATCTTTTGGAGAAACATGATTCTACTAGTTGTACTTAAAATTGATGTTAGGTCTTAACCGATTTTAATCATTTGTCAAATTTTCGTATTCTGCCATTTGAAATTTCGACGACGAAATTTTTGTAAGGGGGTTAGATTTGTAACTCCCGAAATCATGTTTGGTAAATTTTAGAATTTTTTTCTAATTTTCTTGAATTTAAATATTGCTTCTTACGAAAACCTATTTTCGATTAGAATAAATTTCGGATTTTAATGAATTTTCTCAAATTGAATAGTATTTTTGGATACTATTTTTGAAATCATTGATTCGATTTATTGTAGGAATTTTCTAATGGGAATACATAAAAGAATTATTTTGTTGTAATTAAACAAATTTTGTAGCTAAATAAATATCTATGTATAGGTATTCAATTTCATAATAATGGATTTATTGATTTCTTAATACTATTATTTGTCTTTCAAACAATATTCTTACTTATTCTCGGAATTATATATTAGGTATTAAGAAAACTGATTTTATTAATTGATTGGTAACTAATTCTGTTAGCAAATCAGTTACTTTATTATTTTTTTGAATTTTGGAATCTGATAGAAATCTGTGGAAACTATTTTGATTTGAAAATATGTTATCAGTTATATATTTTGAAAATCTGTTTGGGTTTTGAATTCAAAATTCTGTTACTGGCTATTCTAAAATAACCCCAGATCTAGTCCTAATTACAGCACTGCCATTTTACTTTACCCCCAGATCTGTTCGTATTTACCTGCTACTACCACTATACTATACCCCCAGATCTACACTAAACTACAGCTTTGCCATTCCCAGCTCACTCACACACACACAGTAAATATTTTATTATAAATATTACACGTTCTCCAATGTTCTGACATCCTCTCTACACGTCACCTCTGTACAGTCTCTCTCTCTCATCTCTCTCTCTGTCCTCTCTCTCTCTCCTCACTAGACAGGAGGCTGAGCCGCCGTGCGCCACCGCACCTCACCGGAATGTCGCCCAGCTCGCCGCCACCTCAAAGATCGAGCCGGCCTCGACTGTCGAGCTCGCCTCGACTGTCGTGCTACTGACGAGCTTGGGAGACTGTGCACCGCCATTAACGCTGACCTCTCGATCTCCGTGCCACCGCCACTCCAGCGAGCTGCAGAGCGCCGACGCTTCGATTTATGCGTTGCTTTCTCGAGCAGTACGCGGCCCTTCGCGACCCGAGGAGTCGTCTCGTAGAGCTCGTCGCCGTCTCTTCGATCCTCGAGCTCGCCGCCACCACGAGAGGTTGAACTCGTCGTCGAGCAGCCAGACGTCGCCGGAGATCCACCGCTTCGCCGAGGAGTCGCTCGCCGAGCCATCACGAGATCAGAGTCGCCATCAGGAGGAGATCCGCCGCACTGTGGATCGACGACCCCGCCGGGCCGATGAGCTCCCCGCCTCGATCTCTCGAACCTCTCTTCTAGCTCTTGATTTTAGGTTTTTTTTTTTGGGTTAGGGTTTCCTGAGTGTAAATAGGAATGGGGGGATGATCGGTTGGCAGTAGAATCTAGGGTTCCGGCCATGAAGGATTAGGGTTTCACCTAGGGTTTCAAATCTAGAATCTAGGGTTCCTGGCTTAGAGTCGGCTGGAGAGGAACTGGCCATAGAGATTAGGGTTTCGGATGGAGTGATTAGGGAAGAAGACGAATGGGTTCTGGAGTTTAGGGTTTTGGCCATGGGAACTAGGGTTTCGACTAAGGGAACCTAGAGCTAGGGCTCTCGAAGTCTGGGGAAGAAGACCTAGACCTAGGGTTTCCCAAGCGGAGAAGACAAAGTGGAGAGAAACACTAGGGTTAGGGTTTCAGGATCTAAGAGGAAGCAGAAGAAGAAGGCGGAGACGGAAGCCTCGCCGGAGAAGGCGAGTCCTCTTCGCCGGAGACCGAGTTTCCTCGCCGGAGAAGACGAAGCAGAGAAGAGTCCAGAACTCTCGAGTTCTGATCGGCTGAGAGAAATATCTGAGAGGAGAGAGAAAGGATGGGGATTTTATGTTAAGGAGTGGGCCGGGTTCTGTGGGCTGAACGATTTTAAGAGAATATTAAGTTAAGTTTTTTTTAGTTAACAGATTATATGTTGGGGTTTTCGGGCCAAGGGTTTGGGCCATAAGGCCGGGCTGGTCGTGGGCTGATTTAGTTTAGAAATAATTAAGTTTTAAAATTATTAGTTAACATGAGCTGGGTTTGGGCCAGGGCCTGTGGGCTAAGTCTGTGGACTGAATTAATATTTTTGTTGTAAATTAGTATTAGTAGGAGTGGGCCAATGGTTGGGCTGGGTCAGGAAGTAGTATGTTGGGCTGGTTTGGGATTAAGATAATTAAGTGTAATTTGTTAGTTTATATAAGCTGGATTATATTTAGTTGGGCTTGGCCTGTTAGCTAGAATTCTATATTTAAGCAAGCTATTTCTTTAGCAGTAAATTGTTTTATTAATAATTGTTAAAAGTTCTTTTGCTATCATTTTTATATTATATTCCAAATACATATACATGCTACCTTATTTATTAGCATAACATAAATATCTTGTACACACATAAATATATAAATTCATATTCCTATTAATGGTTATTATTATTTTGCAAAAAGATTTCCAAAAAGGATTTATTTATAACTAATATTACTTATTAAGATCTTTAAAATATATATATATATATATATATTGCATATAAAAATTGATTAATATTGAATACTATATTTTCTTATAAAAGTATTTTGTGAAAAAAAGGGTTTATATATTTTGCTACCAAAATGTTTAATATTTCTAAATAGTTTATTAGTATTATATTGATTCAAATTATATTATTTTCTAAAAACTGTTAACTTGTTCTTATCTATAAATATTGATTATCTAAAGCTAGTTAGCTAAATAGCATTGTTTAAACCCTAATAATTGTACAAATATAACAGGTGATTCATTACAACCATGCAGTACTACTCTCGTGCAACCAAACCGAGGCAAGTACACTGACTTGACTTGTACCTTATTTTCTGTCTTACCTTCATATGCCATGTTCTCATATCGGACACGAATTACACACGATTGCCTTGTACCATTGTTCATTGCTTGTGCGTCATTGTTTATTGTGGGGATTAGGGGAAATATTAGCTTTTGTGTGACCACACCCAACATAGGTAATTGTGGATAGCCTAATCGTACACGTCACGTACGATGAAGCCGTACCTTGTAGAATTGACTCATTGCATCATTGATTGATTGATTGCTCCTAAGCCGGTCACACATTAGTTTTAATATTTGAAAAATGGTCACAATTGCATATTGATTGTCGTGATTCATTGCCTTGTACTTTGATAGCCGTGTTCATTGTCTAGCATCTTGATTGTCATCCATTGCCTGCAGCTTTTACATTTTATTTCTGGTACCGCAGTTTCACTTTCATTTCATGTTCTAGTTTTCTGGTATTCTAGTTTCACCTTGTACTCTGGATCACAGATTACATTGTATATTGTCTGGTCAGGGTTGTACTTTTCTCTTTTCCTGATAGGATCGTTGCAGGTGAGTGGGAGATTACATGGAGCTGGTGATTGCTTGGATATTGCAGCTTTTTACTTCATTTATTTTTCTGGAGATTGTATCTTAGAGATTCATTATTGTATATTATTTCATTGGACCGGATTTGTCTCCGGCTGAATTTGTATTTTAAAACACTTGATGGATATTGGTGATTTCTGGGAACGTTATAAAAGCTGTGTTTTGTTTACATTACATTGTGACTTGGAGTTTTCCTTAGTATTGTACAGCTTACTTCGTCGTGTCCAACGACGAAGGCTGGGCGTGTCCGACTCGTATCCGATTATTCGGGAGCGGGACGTGACATGTTTTTAGTGGTGGCCCATGCAGGTCTATCCTAATGACACTTAGGCTATAAAGTGTTATTGGGGGACCAGCGAAGCTAAGGAAAACTCATCACAGCATAGGATTCGTGGGAAATTGTTACGGGTATGGTTTTACTAAAATTTTTTATAGTTAGGCCTATCTAATCAATTTTCTGTTTTGCAGGGTGGTTTAGACACGCAACACTAAGGTTATCAATTTTCCTGCACTTTAAACTTCTGAGGTTATTTCCTATATGCATTTTGCTAGTATAACTAGTTGATTACTAATAGCTGATTTGTCTTTAGATTTTCTCGTAGCACGTGGAATTTTTCCAAAAATTTCTTATTGTTATTCAAAAACCTTGTTTGTAATTTGAGATTTTATTTCCTATGGAGATTTGTTTTTGTCTTACTGCTTGTGTTCTTGTAAAACTTAATGTTTTCTAAAAAAGCAGATATTTACATCATTTTCCATCATGATTTTAACTTTTGGAATTTATTTGAATTTTCATAAACTCTTTTAAAATTTATGGACAAAGTTGAAAGAATATTCAACGACCTACTATGGCGTGGCAGATGCGCACTGCAGTCATTTATCTGGGTTACGGAGACCGCGAGTTCTCTGCAGTCAGTTGTGCACTGGCGAGGCAGGAGCTCTAAGTCAAAGTAATTTCAGGTATTCATAGGTTCTCGAATATTATTGAGGCTATGTCCTAATCATAAAATTTTTGATCTCTTGAGTTGTTTTGTTAATATGGATAAAGTTGATAGAAATATTAGATAAATTAATATTATTTAAATCATTGCGCCAAAGGTTCATTGCAGCCAGATGTATACTACACTGGCAGGGCATGAACTCTAGGCAATGTGATTTCAGATATATATGATTTTCGGATACCATTGAGACGACATCCATGTTATATACCATGCTTGATCTTTTATCACCATTGAGATTTACTAGAAATTATCTTGATTTGTTTTAATTTTTGGCTTATTTGAATGTCGTAAGCAGCTGATCCAATTTTCAGAAATCATGTTGTTACCCTATGTTTTCTATACAAAATTCTCTTGATTTTCCTTGAATTTATTATGATCAGGATAATGAATATACCTATATGAAATTGATTTCTGAATGATTTTGCTCTAAATAATTTTTTTTTATCATGCTAGAATTTGATTGTGCTAAATATGATTTACTAGTCAAGTCCAAATTTTCAAAACCTTTTATTTTATTCTCAATCGTAATATCATCTAGTTGTTGCACTGATAATTTAATAGTTGTAATAATTTTGATTATATTTTAATAGTCGTGTTTTAAATTTCTTCTTGTGGTTGCAACCGTTAGGTTAAAATGATTTTATTGGATTTGAAATTTTTTGTAGTCGCAACTGTTAGTGCCGAGGCACAATTTTCGATGGAAAATTCTGAAACAGAAACAATTGTAAAGACAACGTTTCACATGCAACACCTTAAAGAAGATGTGCAACAGAGATCCTGGAGGATTCTGAATTACGAGGATCTAAAAAGATTCTACGTAATACACAAAAAATCTAAAGAGACTTTTGTGCAAGCGACTATCGACAGTAGAGCTTCTAAAAAGAAGTTACTGTAAAAGGCAACAGCAGTGATGACAGGCGAGAATGAGATGCTGGAGTGAATGAACCACCGTTGCTCAAAGCTTTATTCGCCCCACACGAGCACGAACAGCTTCCAGGAACCAGCAAGTTCACGAAGAACTTCTGGAACGCTCGTAAGTCAATATTTGAGACTTGAACGGGCTTCCTGGACTTTACGGACTCCCTTTACTCTCTTCTTGGTGCATCTTTCAAAGGAGGCCAAGGGGCTCTATTTATAGAGTGGAGTTGAGACTTCACCTCTTCTCCTATCCGATGTGGGACTAAAATACCAATACTCAAAAATAGAGTTTGATATTTTAGATCATCCCACAATCAGCATAGAAGTGTGCCAGTCTACGCCTACCCCCCGAACACTCCCGTGCATGCACGAGACATCCTGGAGTCCGTGTCCGAGTCCGAGTCCGCACAACAAAAATTAACTTGCATCCTTGTTGGATTTAATCCTTTTTCCTTCTAGGAAAATACTTCCACATGGCACAAACTTGTGCCCCACTACACCTCATGTGCACACCTCAACACAAGCAATACATTTTATTGAGATACTCACCATTTGGTGTAGCCGATGTGGGACAATCTTTTCTAGTCCAAAGGCAAAAACACCAACAATCCCACATATCTCAATATATGGGTTGAGCGTTCCCCACAGTGACTGTCCATCATGCATTAGGAGAGATGTTGCTACGACTTGAATCTTCCCGCATAGGTTAAATAACAGCATGATACAAGAATGGACTAAGCCTTGAATTCTGCACCATAACTGCAATTCTTCCTACTCACATAATGACATCAACTGTGCTTCTGGCTGCACATTGAAGGCCCTGTGCCAGCCTGGTTTCAGTGTATAATTTTAGGCATCTACAAGTTTACCCTCAAGAGACGGCCTGATATCTCTTTCCATACACTATAGGTGAGTTCTTTATTAAAGAGATACGGCATGAAGCCTTGCGCTTCCTTACGGTGCTACGCCGCTATGACATGGCCTGAAGCCGAGGCATTACCCCTACCTGGGAACCTCATCGTAGTGTCATACTACTGTAGCATGAGGTCACAAGCCTCTTTGTAGTGCCAAACTACCCAGCATGAAGCCTAAGGCTTCCTTGCAGTGTTACGCCGCAACGACATGGCTTGCAATGCCGAGGCTTTACCCCTACCTGGGTACCTCATCGTGGTGTCGTGCCACTGTAACATGGGGCCATCCTCTCCTTTGTAGTGCTGTCTACAACTCTTTAATTACGTCATACAGCATTAGGCTACCTGCCTATTTGCGGTGCTACGTCGCTGTGACTTGGCTTGCAAAGCCGAGGCATTACCCCTACCTGGGAACCTCATGGTGGAGTCACCCCACTGTAGCATGGAGTTTCACTCCTTGTAGTGCTGCTCTACCGTGCTTCCTGTAAAGCACACCAGGCATTCACTATGCCTGAGAACTCATTAAGGCGTTTAAGCCAACCTTCCATATGATCAGTTTTTTTTTTTCCACAGAAAAAATACATAGTAGACAACAGTGGTTATGGGTCTGTATCCCTTCCATGTTCCAGAGAACAAGTATCCACTGCTACCTGATAGTTTCCCAGTCAGTGATCCTCCTTTGAACCAAAAGTTAGATGCCTAGTAGATTTCTCTTTGAACTAATAGCATAAAACTTTATGGTAGGATTACAAAGACACACTATCAGAATGCCTTCAAGCCCATTTTACAAGCTGTGTCATCGACCAACTGGCGCTTGAGGCCTTTCGTGAACGGATCTGCCAGGTTCTCCTGACTCCGAACATTAATTACTGCAATTACACCTCTTTTGATAAGATCGTGTACTGCCCTGTGCTTCAGCCGTACAGTCCTCTTCTTCCCGTTGAAGAGGTCATTTGATGCCACTGTTGCTGCCGCCTGGTTGTCACATTATATCGGTATTGCCGGTATCTGAGCCCCAACCATCGGAAGATCATACATGAGCTCCCGAAGCCACTCTGCTTCATCTGCAGCAGCATCCAATGCAAAGAATTCAGATTCCATGGAGGAGCGAGATAACATAGTCTGCTTTTTTGACTTCCACGATATAGCAGCTCCGCCCATGGCGAATACGAATCCACCTGTGGAATACTCGCTCTCCATATCTGAACACCAGCAAGCATCACTGAAGCCTTCCACTACTGACGGATTTCCGCTGTAGAAAAGTGCATATGTCTGAGTTTTCTTGAGATATCTCATAACACGCTTCACAACTTTCCAGTGCTCAACGCCTGGATTGCTAGTGAACCGACTCAGCATTTCCACGGCAAAAGCTATGTCAGGCCTTGTGGCAGTAGTAGCGTACATCAAGCTTCCGATGACGCTAGCGTACTCCAACTGCCTGACGCTTTCCCTCGAATTTGGCTCCAGCTTCTGATCACTCTGGTATGGTGTATCAATAATAGGAAGATCTTGATACCCGTAGCGAGTGAGCATCTTCTCAATATAATGAGATTGTGACAGCGCTATTCCAGTGCCTGTCCGGATGATCTTGAGCCCCAAGATTACGTCGGCATCCCCCAAGTCCTTCATACTGAACTTGATCGAGAGGAATTTCTATGTCTCTGTGACGCAGCTTAAATCCGTACCTAGGATTAGCATGTCGTCCACGTAAAGACATACGATTACTCCTCTTCCGTCAGCAAACTTCGTATAGACACACTTGTCTGTTTCACTGACCCTGTAGCCATTTGACCTTATCACCTTGTCAAACTTCTCATGCCACATTTTGGGAGCTTGTTTCAAACCATACAGAGACTTCATCAACTTACAAACTTTGTCTTCCAGACCTCTGACGACAAAACCTTCTGGTTGTTGCATGTAGATCTCTTCGGTCAGCTCGCCATTAAGGAATGCCGTTTTCACATCCATCTGATGTATCTCCAGCTTGTGTATTGCTGCTAGAGCAATTAACAATCTGATGGTTGTCATCCGAGCTACTGGAGCATAAGTGTCAAAGTAGTCGATCCCCTACTTCTGAGCAAACCCCTTGGCCACTAGCCTGGCCTTGAACTTGTCAATGGTTCCATCTGCTTTCATCTTCTTCTTGAAGATCCATTTGCATCCGATGGGTCTTGCTCCTTCTGGCAGGTCAACCAATACCCATGTGTTGTTGGAGGTGATTGAGTCAATCTCGTTGTCTATCGCCTCCTTCCAGAATACAGCATCTCTGGTCTTCATCGCCTCATCATAGGTAAGCGGATCTGCTTCCACATGATAGGTGACGAAGTCATCTCCGAAGTCTTTCGGCCTCCTCGTTCGCTTAGTTGACGGCTCAGCGAGTTCTGGTTCAACTGGTGTCTCCTTGACGACAGCTTCATCTTGGACTACTGGTTCATTAAAGACTTCTATCTGCTTTGTACCCTCATCATTCTTCGGAAGATCCGCGAGAATAATATTCTTGTGTTTTGCAAACTTGTCTTCAAAGTATTCAGCATCGCGAGATTCGATGATATGGTTTGACTCGATATCAAGGAATCTCCGAGCATCACTCTTCTCGGCATACCCCAAGAAGATCGCCTTCGTAGTCCTTGTCTCCAGCTTCTGAATCTTCAGATCCGGGAGCTTCACATAAGCCAGACACCCCCACACTCGAATGACATTCTAGTTAGGTCTGACTTTGAACCAGAGTTCATGAGGAGTTATGTCGGAAGTTGCATATGGCACTCTGTTCAGAATGAACGTTGCCGTTAGTACAGCTTCTTTCCAGTAGCACTTTGGAAGACCCGCAGTCAACAGCATGGAGTTCATCATCTCTGTCAACGTTCTGTTCTTCCTTTCTGCTACTCCGTTGGATTGAGGAGAGTACGGAGCCGTTGTCTCATTGATGATTCCATATTTTTTGCAGAATGATAAGAATTCATGAGATCGATACTCCCCGCCTCGATCACTCCTTAACCTCTTGAGTTGTTGTCCAGTTTGCCGCTCAGCCTCGGCCCTGAACTCCTTGAACTTCTTGAATGCTTCGTCTTTAGACTTGAGCAAGTAGACGAAAGCATACTTTGAGAAGTCATCGATGAAAGTAATGAAATACTTTATCCCGGCCTTTGTAGAGAATTGTTTGAAGTCACAGATATCTGAGTGAACCAACTCCAGAAGATCTGTGCTTCGATGGACCCTGTGAAAGGGTTTCCTTGTGATCTTCGTATGAGCACATACTTCGCATTTCTCTACCTTACCCCCACACTTGGAGATAAGTCCTAGACTAGACATTCTGTTAATCCTTTTACAATGAACATGTCCTAGCCTATTATGCCACAACTCAAGAGAATAATCAGAAAAAGTGATTGCATTTATATTATCATGCTGGGTTACAACAAGCTGAATCTTGTACATTCCTTCAGTTTGGAAAGCTTTCCCGAAGAATGTACCCTTCTTGGACATCACCAATTGGCCAGCATTGATGTCCATCCTCAAGCCTGTGTTGCAGAGCAGACTTCCAGAGATCAGGTTCTTAGCAATTACTGGAACATGCTTCACACCTTGAAGCGTCAGAGTGTTCCCCGATGTGAGTTTCAGCTCCACCGTCCCGATCTTCAGTACTTCAGCTTGTGCCTGGTTTGCCATTATAACCTTCTCTGAAGTTGGCTCATAAGAGACGAACCAGTCTTTGCCTGAACAGACATGGCAGGTCACACCAGTGTCTATCCACCAGTCCAAGTCAGCCCCCACAGTTGCAACCTGTGCTATCATGGCAACTAGATTAGTAATCATAGAAACCTTACTAGGCTCACCTTGTTCTTTGGGCTTGGACTTGCATTCGGATTTGTAGTGGCCCTTCTTGCCACAATTGAAGCAAGTCACATGGGACTTGGACTTCTGCTGCTTGAAAGCAGGACCCTTCACTTTCAGATTCGTGAAGTCCTTCTTTTTGCGATGAGAAGCAGCCTGCTTCCCCTGGTACTCTCTGGTTTAGACCAGATTTGCCTTCGCCAGTTGTTTGGACAGAGTATCCATCTTCTGTTGAGAGCGCATCTCGTCCTCAACATGGATCTCTTGCAAGAAATCTTCCAAGCTAATTTCCATCTTCTTTCGATGCATCCTTGCATAGAAGTTGCTCCATTTTGTAGGAAGTTTCGCGACGATCCCTCCAACGACAAACTTGTCGACGAGGGGCATGTTCTCGTCTTCTAGTTTCTGACGCAACTTCAGAAACTCCTTCACTTGGGGCAGCATCGCCTTCTCGTCTTCGAAGGTCCACTTGTGGTATTTTTCTACCATGAAGATCTTGGACCGGTTCTCGCCATCTTCATAGAGCTTTCCCAAGGAGTCCCATATCTCTTTGGCAGATGTCTTCTTGGAGTAGGACTCTGCCAGAGAGTCTTCCATGGAATTGAGTATCAGTAGTTTGCATATACTGTTTTCTCTCTTCCACTTCGCTTGCTTGGTCGTAGCAGCGGCCACAGCCGCAGCAGATCCAGTGGTTGGAACGATCGGTTCTTCTTCTGACAGCACGTGATCAACATTTACGAGTTGAAGATTTAAAGTGACCTTTCGTCTCCATATCTGAAAGTGTTCGCCATCGAATTTCTCCAACTTGTTAAAGCCGGTATCGATGAACGAAGCACGAGAATTATCCATCTTCTCAATAAAGCTTTGAGATTGTTAGTGCCGAGGCACAATTTTCGATGGAAAATTCTGAAACAGAAACAATTGTAAAGATAACATTTCACATGCAACACCTTAAAGAAGATGTGCAACAGAGATCCTGGAGGATTCTGAATTACGAGGATCTAAAAAGATTCTACGTAATACACAAAAAATCTAAAGAGACTTTTGTGCAAGCGACTATCGGCAGTAGAGCTTCTAAAAAGAAGTTACTGTAAAAGGCAACAGCAGCGATGACAGGCGAGAATGAGATGCTGGGGTGAATGAACCACCGTTGCTCAAAGCTTTATTCGCCCCACACGTGCACGAACAGCTTCCAGGAACCAGCAAGTTCACGAAGAACTTCTGGAACGCTCGTAAGTCAATATTTGAGACTTGAACGGGCTTCCTGGACTTTACGGACTCCCTTTACTCTCTTCTTGGTGCATCTTTCAAAGGAGGCCAAGGGGCTCTATTTACAGAGTGGAGTTGAGACTTCACCTCTTCTCCTATTCGATGTGGGACTAAAATACCAATACTCAAAAATAGAGTTTGATATTTTAGATCATCCCACAATCAGCATAGAAGTGTGCCAGTCCACGCCTACCCCCCGAACACTCCCGTGCATGCACGAGACATCCTGGAGTACGTGTCCGAGTCCGAGTCCGCACAACAAAAATTAACTTGCATCCTTGTTGGATTTAATCCTTTTTCCTTCTAGGAAAATACTTCCACATGGCACAAACTTGTGCCCCACTACACCTCATGTGCACACCTCAACACAAGCAATGCATTATATTGAGATACTCACCATTTGGTGTAGCCGATGTGGGACAATCTTTTCTAGTCCAAAGGCAAAAACACCAACAACAACAGTCAAAGTTTAAATGATTTCATCTATCTAGAAATATTATGTTAGAGTTTAATTATGACAATTTTGCCTAAAATCTTAAACCGTGATCTTTTGGAGAAACATGATTCTACTAGTTGTACTTAAAATTGATGTTAGGTCTTAACCGATTTTTATCATTTGTCAAATTTTCGTATTCTGCCATTTGAAATTTCGAGGACGAAATTTTTGTAAGGGGGTTAGATTTGTAACTCCCGAAATCATGTTTGGTAAATTTTAGAATTTTTTTCTAATTTTCTTGAATTTAAATATTGCTTCTTACGAAAACCTATTTTCGATTAGAATAAATTTCGGATTTTAATGAATTTTCTCAAATTGAATAGTATTTTTGGATACTATTTTTGAAATCATTGATTCGATTTATTGTAGGTATTTTCTAATGGGAATACATAAAAGAATTATTTTGTTGTAATTAAACAAATTTTGTAGCTAAATAAATATCTATGTATAGGTATTCAATTTCATAATAATGGATTTATTGATTTCTTAATACTATTATTTGTCTTTCAAACAATATTCTTACTTATTCTCGGAATTATATATTAGGTATTAAGAAAACTGATTTTATTAATTGATTGGTAACTAATTCTATTAGCAAATCAGTTACTTTATTATTTTTTTGAATTTTGGAATCTGATAGAAATCTGTGGAAACTATTTTGATATGAAAATATGTTATCAGTTATATATTTTGAAAATCTGTTTGGGTTTTGAATTCAAAATTCTGTTACTGGCTATTCTAAAATAACCCCAGATCTAGTCCTAATTACAGCACTGTCATTTTATTTTACCCCCAGATCTGTTCGTATTTACCTGCTACTACCACTATACTATACCCCCAGATCTACACTAAACTACAGCTTTGCCATTCCCAGCTCACTCACACACACACAGTAAATATTTTATTATAAATATTACACGTTCCCCAATGTTCTGACATCCTCTCTACACATCACCTCTCTACAGTCTCTCTCTCTCATCTCTCTCTCTGTCCTCTCTCTCTCTCTCCTCACTGGACAGGAGGCTGAGCCACCGTGCGCCATCGCACCTCGCCGGAACGTCGCCCAGCTCGCCGCCACCTCGAAGATCGAGCCGGCCTCGACTGTCGAGCTCGCCTCGACTGTCGTGCCACTGACGAGCTTGGGAGACTGTGCACCGACATTAACGCTGACCTCTCGATCTCCGCGCCACCGCCACTCCAGCGAGCTGCAGAGCGCCGATGCTTCGATTTCTGCGCTGCTTTCTCGAGAAGTGCACGGCCCTTCGCGACCCGAGGAGTCGTCTCGTAGAGCTCGCCGCCGTCTCTTCGATCCTCGAGCTCGCCGCCACCACAAGAGGTTGAACTCGTCGTCGAGCAGCCAGACGTCGCCGGAGATCCACCGCTTCGCCGAGGAGTCGCTCGCCGAGCCATCACGAGATCAGAGTCGCCATCAGGAGGAGATCCGCCGCACTGTGGATCGACGACCCCGCCGGGCCGGTGAGCTCCCCGCGTCGATCTCTCGAACCTCTCTTCTAGCTCTTGATTTTAGGGTTTCTGATTTGGGTTAGGGTTTCCTGAGTGTAGATAGGAATGGGGGGATGATCGGCTGGGAGTAGAATCTAGGGTTCTGGCCATGAAGGATTAGGGTTTCACCTAGGGTTTCAGATCTAGAATCTAGGGTTCCTGGCTTAGAGTCGGCTGGAGAGGAACTGGTCATAGAGATTAGGGTTTCGGATGGAGTGATTAGGGAAGAAGACGAATGGGATCTGGAGTTTAGGGTTTTGGCCATAGGAACTAGGGTTTCGACTAAGGGAACCTAGAGCTAGGGCTCTCGAAGTCTGGGGAAGAAGACCTAGACCTAGGGTTTCCCAAGCGGAGAAGACGAAGTGGAGAGAAACACTAGGGTTAGGGTTTCAGGATCTAAGAGGAAGCAGAAGAAGAAGGCGGAGACGGAAGCCTCGCCGGAGAAGGCGAGTCCTCTTCGCCGGAGACCGAGTTTCCTCGCCGGAGAAGACGAAGCAGAGAAGAGTCCAGAACTCTCGAGTTCTGATCGGCTGAGAGAAATATCTGAGAGGAGAGAGAAAGGATGGGGATTTTATGTTAAGGAGTGGGCCGGGTTCTGTGGGCTGAACCTTGGGCTGATCGGTTTTAAGAGAATATTAAGTTAAGTTTTTTTTAGTTAACAGATTATACGTTAGGGTTTTCGGGCCAAGGGTTTGGGCCATAAGGCCGGGCTGGTCGTGGGCTGATTTAGTTTAGAAATAATTAAGTTTTAAAATTATTAGTTAACAGTAGCTGGGTTTGGGCCAGGGCCTGTGGGCTAAGTCTGTGGACTGAATTAATATTTTTGTCGTAAATTAGTATTAGTAGGAGTGGGCCAATGGTTGGGCTGGGTCAGGAAGTAGTATGTTGGGCTGGTTTGGGATTAAGATAATTAAGTGTAATTTGTTAGTTTATATAAGCTGGATTATATTTAGTTGGGCTTGGCCTGTTAGCTAGAATTCTATATTTATGCAAGCTATTTCTTTAGCCTTTAATTGTTTTATTAATAATTGTTAAAAGTTCTTTTGCTATCATTTTTATATTATATTCCAAATACATATATATGCTACCTTATTTATTAGCATAACATAAATATCTTGTACACACATAAATATATAAATTCATATTCCTATTAATGGTTATTATTATTTTGCAAAAAGATTTCCAAAAAAGATTTATTTATAACTAATATTACTTATTAAGATCTTTATATATATATATATATATATATATATATATATATATATATATATATATATATATATATATATATATATATATATATATATTGCATATAAAAATTGATTAATATTGAATACTATATTTTCTTATAAAAGTATTTTGTGAAAAAAAGGGTTTATATATTTTGCTACCAAAATGTTTAATATTTCTAAATAGTTTATTAGTATTATATTGATTCAAATTATATTATTTTCTAAAAACTGTTAACTTGTTCTTATCTATAAATATTGATTATCTAAAGGTAGTTAGCTAAATAGCATTGTTTAAACCCTAATAATTGTACAAAATATAACAGGTGATTCATTACAACCATGTAGTACTACTCTCGTGCAACCAAACCGAGGCAAGTACCCTGACTTGACTTGTACCTTGTTTTCTGTCTTACCTTCATGTGCCATGTTCTCATATCGGACACGAATTACACACGATTGTCTTGTACCATTGTTCATTGCTTGTGCGTCATTGTTTATTGCGGAGATTGGGGGAAATATTAGCTTTTGTGTGACCACACCCAACATAGGTAATTGTGGATAGCCTAATCGTACACGTCACGTACGATGAGGCCGTACCTTGTAGAATTGACTCATTGCATCATTGATTGATTGATTGCTCCTAAGCCGGTCACACATTAGTTTTAATATTTCAAAAATTGTCACAATTGTATATTGATTGTCGTGATTCATTGCCTTGTACATTGATAGCCGTGTTCATTGTCTAGCATCTTGATTGTCATCCATTGCCTGCAGCTTTTACATTTCATTTCTGGTACCGCAGTTTCACTTTCATTTCATGTTCTAGTTTTCTGGTATTCTAGTTTCACCTTGTACTCTGGATCACAGATTACATTGTATATTGTCTGGTCAGGGTTGTACTTTGATCTTTTCCTGATAGGATCGTTGCAGGTGAGTGGGAGATTACATGGAGCTGGTGATTGCTTGGATATTGCAGCTTTTTATTTCATTTATTTTTCTGGAGATTGTATCTTAGAGATTCATTATTGTATATTATTTCATTGGATCGGATTTGTCTCCGGCTGAATTTGTATCTTAAAACACTTGATGGATATTGGTGATTTCTGGGAACGTTATAAAAGCTGTGTTTTGTTTACATTACATTGTGACTTGGAGTTTTTCTTAGTATTGTACAGCTTACTTCGTCGTGTCCAACGACGAAGGCTGGGCGTGTCCGACTCGTATCCGATTATTCGGGAGCGGGACGTGACAGTGGACACAGCAGGGTTGGGAAGCCTCCCTATCCCTCTTCCGGCACCATCTCCGACGAGCTTCTCAAGCGCCCCCTCACTCCGTCGCCTCCTCCGCCGGTAGCGGGAGTTCTCCTTCCTCGAGTCCCCACATGCCGCTGTCGCGGTAGACATCCAGTCGCAGGCCATCGCCTCCGCGGAGGTCTTCTTCGACAAAGAAAGCTCCGCCTCGTCGACAAAGGGAGCGGACGACGAGAAGCCGTCGCGGTGGGCCCAGGCGAAGCCGACGCAGCGGACGGCACCGGAAAAACCGTGGCCGAGCCCCAAAGACGGAGGCGGCGTAGCCGAGGTGGACGGAGGGCTTGGAGTCGGTGGTTGAGAGTGCGGCGGTCATGGAGACGACTTCCTCGCCGCGGAGGAGGACGAGGCTGAGGGTGCGGCGGTCCTCGCGCTCCTCGGCGGCGGCGGCGGAGGGCTTGGAATCGGTGGTTCTCTCTTGGTGGCGGCCTTGGAGGGTGGGAGCTTGCAGAACTCCTCGCAGATGCCGAGGATGTCGTCTGCCAATAGGAAACATGACACAGGAATCGGACACAGAAAATATGACACAAAATTTTATCAAAGAAATTATATTCTAAAATTATTTTACCAAACAGAATCTTAAAAAAAATTAAATTTTTTTTCCAGATAAAAGTAACCAAACGCAAATTCAAAATTTTTATACCCAGAAAGCAACTTTATAACTCACTTTCAGAAAACTATTTTCAGAAATAAATTTCAGAAAACATATCCGACCCCAACATTGTATCATAGCAACCATGCATGTTCGAATCTCCTCTATTATGCATTTTAAGTGGATTAAAGTTCAACTCTCTGTCCAATATAGGCCATCGACTTGTGGTAGCCGATAAGAACTTCAACATGGTACAACGGTAGGAACTAGGAATTCGGAATCTCAGGATCCAAATCACAATGTACGGACTTTAGCATAGTATCAAAGCATAAGTATCAAAGCAACATATATTCGGATTCGGGTCTTCTTTGATATGCATTTTAAATAAATTTTATAAAAGTATGATAATGTAGTGGGGATGCCGACGAGGAGCAAGAAGTCAAATTTAACCACATTCCACGAGCATCTATTCGTAACCACATTCCACGAGCATCTATTCGTAAAAAAAAACATATGTTTTAAGAAACATTTTTTTAAAAAGAAACATTTAAAAAAAAAACAACTAGACAAGGGCGTAACCAGATCGTCCATGATTATGACCCTAAAAGTTTATATATATATATTCTTTTTTAATTTGGAAATGATAATTGTGTCGAATGCTCCCACTGACCACTTAGGCCGCATGTCTCACCACTACCACTAGACTAGGAGTCATTATATATATATATATATATATATATATATATATATATATATATATATATATTTTTTTTTTTTTTTTTTGAAAGAAGAAATTGTGGTGAAAGTTCCCACCGGAAATCGATATACTGACTATTCGGTCCGCATGCCTCACCACTACCACTAGGCTAGAATCGATCTCGTAAGTAGTCTCCTCAAGTGTAGCTTGTACATACACATTTGCATTTTCACTAGGACTCCTTCAACGAGATGATATCGCTAGTCCATCGTCTCCCCCACTGTTCTAACCTGATTGTATGCCACTCGGAACTCAAACACTGTTACCAGTGTTGTCCCAATATATATATATATATATAAAAGCAAACCATAACAGAATAACTATATTTTGGTTGTGCGTACAATTGGAATTTTGGTTAGGAATAAACCGAACAGTAAACCACAAATATAAAGAGCTCGAAACAAATTCCAATTGTACGGGCAACCAAAATTTATTATGCACACGTACGCTGGCAGATGCCAGACACCATTGCTCAGGGTGCTGAATTTTCATTTGGCACCCTCTTCTGTACCCCTAGGGTTAAACCTTGACACCTGCCTTGACCATAATGGATGAATTTACCAAAATGTTAATCAAACATCACTCTAATTATTCAACCAAATTGTCCATGCATTTGTAACTGTTAATTAAGCATATCATTGCCTATGTATCTCATGTTCCCAAACAAATTACTCTTGGCTAAATATGGTTCAAAATTAAAGGGAGGGCATCTCCCAACCTCGGGAAATTGCTAACTACCAAGAGGTTTTGTCAATCAAACATAAACACCCGTCGCTAGGAGTAAGAAAAGAGACCCAAAACCCTGCAGAAAGAAAATGAAGGGGAAGGAACTTAAGGCCTCACAAAAATGGTGATAATGTATGAAGTATAGACTAGGTAAGAAACTTACCAAGAAAACAGATGCCACTGCACCACTAACCATCTCCTTCTTTAAGCTACGGTTCTTCCTGGATGAAGTAGCTTCATATCTGCAAAATGAAATATCTTAGCAAAGAATATAATATTGAAGTCCTTGAAACAAAGCCATCTGCGTAGTCAAATCATCAACATCGTCCCACATGTATCAATATGTATCTACTAAAGTTGAAAGCGCATTACTCTATTACATTTGCATAATACAGTTCAGACTATAGGAAGAAATGCTCAAATATGGACATCTAGCATCATAAGATTGGTAATACATATTGGAACATGTTGATTGCTTTATATTGCTCATATAGGCTCCTCCTCCTCCTCCTCCTCCTCCTCCTCCCATCAGAATGGATCGACTATGGATGCATAATAAAGCCTCTATACAAGGTTTAACAAAGTTCTATGACCAGTTGTCGACTTTACGTCAACCCTCTATGTTGGTGTCAAATTTCTAGCCAAGGTAGCTATGAACAAGTATGCAAACTAGGTGGCCAGTTGACATGTATGCAAACTTACCTTCTGGATTGCAGTTTAAGCTCATGCAACCAAGGAGGAGAAGTTTCAACCTATAGACTAATCAAGACATTACATAAAAAGGACCAAGGGTATGAAGGAACAACCACTAGCATACTAGTAACTGAAGCCATTAACTAAAGGGATTTAAGTTTGATGGAGATTGCAATCTATGGAATTTTATTTTGTATCATCGTATGCACTCTTCGATTTCTAATGTATTGTTAATGCAAGTCCTAACTCATCCATTCATATAAACACAACAGAAACAAAATTGATAACCCAAACCACTTTTATTCGATAGTGTGATGTGTCCTGACATTCAACCATGCAGAGAAACACAGCAGTACTAGATTGCAAACAGGCAACAAGACATAGATGTCTAATCAAATTCAAATCTTGGAGCTACGAGAATCTAACATTGATAAATGATAAGAAAAGAAAACAGGCAGCATAAATCCTAAGGACATTTTGTTTGGGTCGTCAACATATCAATGAGTTTTCCGGTAAGGTCCCATCATATCAGCACTGCATTTTGACAAGCATGCAGATAAAAAATGGATTCATCGGCAGAAATAATTTTGGAAGTAGACAATCCATCAGTGACAAAAACGATAGGGCACAAATCCCAAAAACATTTGTTTGAGTTGTCATGATACATCGCAGAGACATGAATACAACACGAAATAATAGACTAAGAGTAACATAATGACAAAAGATGGGGTTGTGTTGGAAAACTAAAGTCATAAAAGAATGTTTATAAATGTTTTTGTTCATACTGTGATGGTCATAACTGTTAGCCCTGTAATTGAATAGCTATATGGTAATAAAGGTTTAATAGCAGGATTCGATACATCTTGCTATTGATCTACTTAATCTGTTTAGGACATGGACATGGTACAGTAAGATCTGGTTCAATGCAAATTTCGTTCATTTATTTCAATTCATAATTATGGACATAATGCAGTTGTATCCTGAGCATCCTTATCAAAATGGTAAACTGCACTTAATACCAAACCGATTGAAACTTTTTCGTTCAGCTCTTAACCCATGTAACCAAGTTCTAAATGGTGGTAGGCAGGTGCGCGGTGGAGAAAGTCCGCTTCCTAGGCGGTCGATACATTTTGAACATTTTTTACTATTTTACCACTGTTTTTTGCATAATATGCATATTTTAAGGGTGTTCCATGCATAACGAAGTTGTAGAACGAAGATTTATAAAGTTTTAGTTTTGTAAAAGTGAACCATAGGCCCATAATGCTTACAAAACCTTTTTGGCCAAAATATCTTGTTAGGTATTGTTCCGCCTAGGCGTCCGTCTACGCCGCCCGCCTACGCCGCCTCACCTCCGCCTATGCCGCCAACCTCCGTTGGCCACCTACTCCACCGCCTACCGAAAAGCGGTGCGGAGAGAGACCGCCTACTGCCTAGTCGGCCGCCATTTAGAACACTGCATGTAACTAACGATTAAAAGGGGTACGCTATGGGATCAGTTGAAATTATGATATTACCTCTTTACCCAGACTTATTAGTAAATGAACTATTTATTCTTGAAAAGTATTAGTTTTCTTCTTCCCTATTCAACACCCAAGGTAGTGTGCCAACAATCCGCGTACGCTATTAGAGATCAGTTCAAAATTGATATTAGATGTTTTACCTAGCTTATTCATAATTAACTATTTTATCTCTAACAAAAAATACTTGTTATTCTTTCCTTCTTCAACACCCAAGGTGTAGCATGTCGGCATCCTTTCTCAACCTCCATCACGTCCCTCATTCCTCCCTTGCCTACCCTCCCTCTTCTTCCCCCTCTTCCTTTGCGGAGCCGGTTACCAGCCAGATTGTTGACAGTAAGCTTGAGCCTTGAAGAGCAGTCATCATTGACGCACCTCTAGGCCAACTGGCGTGAATTCACCATGGGTGACCAGCAGATCCACTGGCATGGTGAATCGACATTGTTTGCCTGGAGGTACGACAATGGTTGTTATTCATGTTTATCAACGTCCTCCTCTGGTTGGCTCCAACAGAAGAAGGGAAGAGGGCAAGGAGAGAGGGATGGAGAGGAAGGGAAGGAGACGGGGGATGGAGGGGCAGGGGGAGGCTCTGTTGTCAGTATATTATGATTCATATATGTATCTTAAAAGAATTAAACCAAACTTTTAAACTGTTTAGAAAATAATGGTTTTATAACATGACTCTAAAACTCTACATGTGCACATATAAGGCCTGAGAACCCTTTAAGTAGTTTAGAAATTTATGAGATTAACCTAACTTTTAAGTGCTTTCAAAATCAATGATTTTATAACCTGACCATACAAATCTAAATCTCTCTGAATGCCCATATAACCCTTGAAACCCTTTTCAACTTCTGTCCATACAACGTCCACTTTTGACGGAACTATTTGCAAAAGTAACTCCTTCCCAGCATCTTTCATCGAGTTCTAGCATCTCCAGTGGCAACATCCATCATCTTTGGCAATTGCATATAAGGATTCCAGAAACTTCAACAACTCGACTAGTTTTCTCCACACTGTTTTCTTTTCTATATTTCAATGTTTTTTGTTTTATTTCTGCAGTCTTCTTTATGTTCTGTTTTGGGTCTTCCCTATTTTTACTAGAATTTTAACAAGTTGTACACTTTTAGAAATTAAAATATATAACAAAACATTTTTAAATGTACTCACTGATTTCAGAAGTTAAATTCGTATTAATGCAATGATGTTATATTCATGAATAATTAACGTAATACTAATGTTATATTTTTTTGTATACCATCAACTTTATGATAAAGGTATTACGTAACACTTGATGATTATCCTTATTGTTGCTATAATGTCTTCACTTTATCCATATGTACAATTATATCAATTTCCAATCAGAATTAATATCAACCAATGCAAGATAATCAGATGGACTGACACATGATATATATGCGGATTCGACAATCTAGGGGTAGACATGGCTTGCTCACGAGCTCACTAGAGTGTTAAGTAGGAAACCAAGAAAAAACAAACACAAAAATAATAGGGGTAAATATATAAGTATAATATATTTTTAATAAATCCTTAATTGTGTACCACCTGCAAATAGTTAGGGGGGGGGGGGGGGGGGGGGGGATCAAGGGTTATCTGCAACTACCACTACACTAATAGTTGGTGGGAGGTAAGTGCAATTTATACTACCAAATTATCTCCAATTTTTAAAACTACTAAGTATTAACTTTATTCTCCGGTACAATCACACTTGAGTCAAATTCACAATAAAAACTTTGTCACGATGTCTCTATTACACAATGGTACTCACTATAAATATCAATATTTTGATAATCGCATTAGAATCCTTATTGCTCATTACCTATGTTGCACGGATACAACACGACACATTGAAGACACGGGAACACAGACATGGCACCTATTTTGGTGTCCCCTAGTAAATTTTGGAGTGTCTGGGATGTTTCCAATAAGTGTCCGATATGCGTCCAATCTGCCGACACAGCCCTAAATTTTGGAGTGTCCGTGCTTCCTAGATCTTCACATTTCCAACAGCAGATAGTGCGTCCAGCTTACTGCTTATTACCCTACGGCCTTATTGTTACTAGAATAATGTGGACTTACTAGACTTTTTCGTATTATCATTCGCTGCTAGTACTTGCAATCTCCTGTTTGCAGTTGTTGCCTTATTATGATCTCAATCCCACTAACACATTCATAGATCTAGCAGGAGATGGCTATTATGTTCCAAGTATGATTCCACTAGCACATTCATAGATAGAGCACGAGATGGCTATCATGTTCTAAGTATGATTCTAGTGTGACTTATATTTAGTGGTCCCTTAATTAACCATGTAAGTTAACATTTTTTTAGTTTGGGTCCACTGTTTTACTTTGTTTCATTTTGATGGTGCCTCCAATAGTCCAACTCATAGCTATATGCAATAACTCATAGCTATATGTAAGATCAGGAGTAGTTTTCTTTGGTCTGGTAGTAGCAGTTGTCGGGTTTAAAAGTGTAGCTAATTGGAATATGATATGTCACTCTAAAGAAGAGGGGGGCCTACACATTATTAACTTGAGAAATCAAAATTTAGCTCTATTAGGAAAATGGATTTGGAGAGTCATAAGCAAAGTAGATTTGCTTTGGCAAAAACAGTTCATTGATAGCTATCGTAGAAGAAAAAGTTTGATGTTGTTTCATAATTGTGTGCATTAGGCTTCTTATTTTTGGAAATAGATCTGGAAAGTCACGTCTATGTTTAGAGTTGGTATTAGAAAAGTTTGTGAGGATGGTAAAAATGTCAAATTTTGGTCCGATATTTGGCTTATTGATTTTTGACCCATGTCACAATATCCTTACCTTTTTGATATTGCCACCAACAAAAAGCTACTGTGAAATCATTGTATTATGTAAATAATGGTAATCGAATTTGGAATATTACTATCCGTACGAGCATTTGTCAAGAAAATTTTAATAGGTATTTAGAATTAATGCAACTCTTATCATTATATAATTTTGGTACCAAAGATGGAATCATATGGAGGTTGTCTGCTACCGGATTATTCACTGTGAAAGTGTTTTATAATTTTATTAACTCTAGTGGTTTGAATTGACCAATGAGTAAAATAATCTGGAAACAATATGTTCCATTAAGAATTAGAATATTAGTTTGATTTGTGTGTAAGAGTAGGTTGCATAAGAAAGATGTCTTGCATCGTAAAAAATATCAGTGTGATAGACTGTCTTTTGTGGACCAGAAGAGAAAAATATACTGCACTTATTTCTTCAATGTTCAGTTTTGATGTCAATTTGGAATAAAACGTTGTGTTGCTTTAATGTCCAATAAGCTGGACAAGATTGTCTCCCGGTGTCTGGATTGGAGGTTTTGTAAGGTTTATTAAATGAGTTGGGATATGGCAATGGCAGCATTCATATGGGTCATTTGGGAAGAAAAGAACAAGAAAGTATTTCTTACTAAAAAAGACTTAGTACTTTTTCGTTTGCAAATATTCGCTCTCTTTAATGAATGGGCGGGAGCTTTGGAAGGCAACAAGAAAACAGCAGGTGCAATTCACGACTTCAAGAGTCCATAGATCTTGCTGTAGTGTTTTTTTTTTTTTTTGATGATGTGTGGATTTTGTATTATCTCGAGACTCCTCTTTTAGTTGTATTTATGCAAGTTACTAATATTATTTGGCTTGGGTCCTAGCTCAAGTTCTCGTGAGTTAGGAATCTACCTGGTCTCAAGAAAAAAAAATGAAAAAAAATGTATAAAAAAACTACCCTCATTTTCTAATTGACGCATGAATGCCCCTGGATATTCCACCTTCTTCACATTTATTGTCGTATTGCTTGTTAACATCAAATTCCATATTCCCCTTTTTACCAAAATGCCATTCTCTCAATTCTTGAATTTGTCAAGAGTGTTCAGAAAGAATGGTCGATACAATAGCATCTAAGGTTATGGTTAGAAACACTAATTCCTAAGATGGTAACAGAGAGTTGGAGGTGGGATAGAGAGCAAATTAGAGAGAAAAAACATTTGAATGTATTATCATTGGTACTTTATCCACTAAATATTTACCAAAATCAATGTAAGCTATGCATGAAAACTGTAGCAAGTTATTTTCTTTTACACATCCATAGCTTCTGTCAAATGGCTTTATAGTCATGAGGTAGTGTAACCCCATTCTTAGCAAAAATACCCTTCATTATTTATACGAGTTTGTCAAATGTATTCAGTGAAAATTGTAAGCATTTAAGGTTATGGATCAATAAAAACACTTAACTCCAAATATGGTGATGTAATTCAGACAGTTGCAACTTCTAAGGATGAGGAACGGGTTATGTTTGGGCCTATAGACTTAAGACTGCAAATAGTTCTGACATTTTGACAACTGTTGTCTACTTCCAATAGTGGCATATTTTTCCTAGTCACAAATGGTTCCTCCTCCAAGTAATAGATCTATATACCAAGATATTATCTTCAGATAAGAATTCTTCTCTTTTAGGATCTTCTGTGCGCAAGTAATTTGAAAGGATGCTCTTAGGCCACGTTTGGTTTGCATAATTGGGGCCTTGGGAAAGGAAAGTGATTCCTTTCCTTTGTTTGGATGCCAAAGGAAATGAGGAGGAAAGGAATTTGATCCCAAGAGGAGGGAAAATAGGAGGGAAAGTGGTTCCTTCCACCAACCCAAGGATTCATTTCCCCCTCTAAGAATTCACTTTCCCTCTCAATTTCCTTGGTTTTTCCAAACATCGGAAAGGAAATTGATTGGAATTGCAATTTCCCAATGGGAAGGAAATATCATAGAATCAATTTCCTTTCCTTTCCTTTCCGCAAACCAAACGAGGCCTTAAATCCTTTTTCAAACACAGGAGATGTGTTAGAGAAAATGTACTTCTTTACCTTGGGACAATTCATAATAGAAATCACAATCATGCTATATTCCTTGACAAACTTCCGATGTAAAGCAATCTATGGAAGATTTTGTACTCGTAAATATTGCTAGGCATAGGCCACTCTCTAATGGCCTTGAACACGTCAAAGTTCGTCAACTCTCAGTTTTCTTCAAGTGGACAAAATTTGTCTTCTTGTGGACTATCCAATAGCTGGTCAAATGAAGGATTGCCTTCTAGATATGGGTGTTCCTGCAATCCAAAATGCTAACAAATAGACAACCAAGAAACAATACAACAATCGAGTCATAACTCTACTAAATGTGCTTGGTGCATTGGATGATCCAAATGGCAAAAGTAACCAAAATAACATTTGATTCATCAACTCTTAGAATTGTGCTTGGCATTGGATATCAAAATCAACCACTCATACAGTGAGTCCTTTCTCTGAAAGGTTATCTTCCACTCAATGGATATAATCAAAATCAACCTACTTAGACTTTCCCTTAACATTGTTAATATTCTTTTATGGCTCTAATATCCACAATATCCTACAAGTTGTCATCTTTCTTTGTTGTCAAATATGTGGGAAAGCCACACAGATGCAGACTCTGCAATAAAGCCCTTCAACAAGAATACTTAAACCTGACATCTAAGATCAACATGGAAACTAGAACATGCTAAATAGGTTCATCCTATAATGTGGCAGATTTGAAAGTTATGACCTAGGATAGTATATTATATGCATCGCTTTAGTTTGTGGAGTTTATTAGGGAACTTTTCAGGCATAATTTGGTTATACTTGGAGAGGGCCTGACTAACCTGAGGGAACTTTGGATACTCAGTAGAAGAATTTAAAGTGGCAGTAAGCACTAAAGAAAACATAACTTCCTCCTCTTCACACTATATTTCATATTGCTTCATATTAAGGATATACAGATGTCTAGCCTCTAGAATGCATGAACTTTGTTCCCTTTCCTCTTCAAACACTTTCTGTTTTTGAGGGAGATACCATTAAAGCATAATATTTGATATCCAAACTGATCACATCAAGATCATGCGGCCATAATCAACTAAGCAACACATCTGCAACCTCTACTTGATGGACGTCATACTAGATATGTATAAATAAGTAGAAAACTCATCATGGACTAAACATCTTTCGGCAATTAGAAAGAGGAATTGTCCATCTAGGATATATTGTATGATGGTGCTGATACTTAGGCTTCCGGTCCATCTCCCAGTAACCGATCCAAAGACCACGTGCTCAATTAATCTTGACTTAGCAGGTTGTCACTGTATAGTATTCAAGATTATGTATGAAAATGTTGATTCACTACCTATTTCATCATTTGTAGTAGTAGAAGTAGAAGTAGTCAAACAAATCTAATAACCTCATGACATGTAAGAAGGTTCCATCCCTTTATAATGCTGCCTCAGTCAAAGGAAAGCCCGACCAAAACCACACGTGGGTCGTCTAGGATAACTTCATATTTGTTTGGACTAGCAGACCGATCACTAAACCCCCTCCAACATGATTGAAAAATGAGGAATAGGCGCCACTATCCCATCTGGGTCCAACTAGGTTCTATTGATGATATCCCCTTTCCCAACAGTCGTACGTAATCTTGTGGTGTCGCTACGCGTCTTTACTCGATCAAGCCCATTGGAGAAGAACCAATTAATCTTGATCTGAATCCCAATGGAGTCTCACTAGTGCATGTGCAAATTCATCCCTTACCTAGTGCCAGAAACAACCAGTCACGTTGCAAATCAAGTTTAAGCAGATTGAGTTGATCTAGTCTTACACGCAGCTTTTACCCACTACCCACCAACATACGGCCTAGTATCCTTACAACCCTTGGTAGGGAAGAGGAACTACTGGTATCAAACCTAATGAATAGTAAGCGACTAGCCTTTAATCTCTAAACAAATATATACATGTGTTACTCCTCTTTCCAATCCTTCCATCAATCTAGTGCCAATATGAATTTGTAACATTAAGGAGGTCTTTAGTTGGATGTAAGTGGAAATACATGTAATATTTGTTGTACCATTTACTTCATTCCCAATGTTTGGTTGATGTAAGTGGTGCAATGGTGCAATAAATGCTGCATCAACTACCCAACTACCGCAACCATTGTTGCGGCCAAATCGTTGCAACACCACTTACGGAAACTTTAAGTTCACCATTTCTCTCATCCTCTCTTTATTCAATGTTGTTTCATAAAATCAAGACCAACAATATATTTATATTTGCAACAAAAGAAGTTGCAACCAAGCATCCTAATTACATCATTATGATATGCAAATGCTACATGCAACAAATGTTGTATGGTATTTACATTTACGGGCAACAATACAGCCCCTAAGGACTTTGTGCCAACATTCGTTTATTCTCCATAGCGAGATGAGTTTTCCGGCTTAGGTGCAAAACTACTAGGTTTGTCTAACATTGTAATCCTCAATCTGTCCAACATCAGGTCTCACTGGTTCATGGTAGCCACACTCAAAATCATGTATATTTGTATCCATAACAAGAATATGCGTTCCCAAAGTC
The DNA here is from genome assembly GCA_029216955.1 of Iris pallida. Classification (NCBI taxonomy): domain Eukaryota; kingdom Viridiplantae; phylum Streptophyta; class Magnoliopsida; order Asparagales; family Iridaceae; genus Iris; species Iris pallida. The sequence continues at coordinate 5,548 of JANAVB010033195.1, read as the reverse complement.
AATCCTGATACTAAAAACAACGCTGCTATATGGTCCGCAGAATGGACGTGACCGCCAATAGCCCGCGCCACGTGGCGGCTCGCATTGGAGAGGGGCCCAGGTTTAATGGGGTGGGCCCGGTGCTAGGAGGGCCTAATGTGTGGGTGCCACGTGGCGCAGGCCAGTGGTGGTCACGTCCATTCTGCGGACAAAATAGCATTTTCGTACTAAATATACCTTTATGCACCCAATTCCTCTAGGGAAATTGTGTCTAGTTTCTCTTTGCTAAATGGAATCATTAGAATCATAATCCGCTACAGATCTGAAATGTAATAACGACCATTAAGTCAAACAAAAACCATTCTTAGCCATCCCGATCTAACATGTACATCAATTTTCAACTAAAAACATATATTAACTAGAAAAGGCGTGACCGCTCCAAAACCATTGTGATGTGGAACATGCAACGGAACGAAACATCAGTCCGAGCTCTCTAGCCTAGTGGTATTGGAGCGGACACCCGGAGGGGCCGGCAAGGTTCGAGTCCCCCAATTGTGTGTGTGAGTGTGATTTCAAAAAAAAAAAACGAAACATCATACATACACTCCAAATTACAGCATGACACACCAAAAAATATGTGACCGGCACAGGAGGGAGGATCAGGAAAACGGCTGATAACTTACATGAAGAAAGACGCGGTGACGACAAGGCCGACCGACAGCAACAGGACGGCGAGAGTCGGGTACCACGCGACGGCGACGGGGCTCGTGATGGGTTTTGATGCCTGATCCAATTGCATTCGTTACAGAAATTCAAAAAATTGTAATTTTTAAAAAAATCACTCATAAAAACCCTACATATTTATTTATGATTAGATCCAATTGTATAGTGGTAGATACGATATGAGAGTGGATTTGCTTACCATCGATTTTGAAAGGGAGAAGAAGAACTATTTGATTTTTTTTTTTTTTTTTTTATAGATCTCTAGCTCTGGTCTATGAACTAGGGATTGCAATGCCGGAACTGGAGACCAGAAAAATACTGGTAAATAATAACAAAAAGGGTCAAGGAAAGATAGTTTGGTTATGATGTACCTGCGGTTCATTATAGTTATAACCATCTCCAATCCAAAAAAAAGGGGCTAATTACCGTTTGGACCCTGAATTTTATACCATATTAGTGTTTAGGCCTTGACTTGTCCAATTAAAAAGTTTGGACCCTCAATTTTTTTTCTATTTCTTTCTTCCGATTATGCCCTTCCCAGATTACTGTTTATGGCATCTTTACTCTTTAGAATCTTGAGGATGGCATTAGCAATTGTTGTAGTAGTAGTTGTTTTCTTCTACTTGTAAAATAACTTCTATGCCTTTCATAATCTTGCTCTTCTATCTTTTTTTTTTATGTTTTATAATATGTCTCTTTTGGAAATAAGATATAAATAAATTTCTTCAAAAGCCAGTGCAGCTATGATGCACGGATAAATACAATATGACATAAAATTGACACGTAACACAAATATTGTACCACCATTCTGACATGTCCTATTGTATTTCGAATGTGTCTAGTGTCTAGTACGTGTCCGACACAAACATGGTAATTATTTTGAACAAAAAAGAAAACTATATTTGAACCTTTTACATATCGAACTTGCTTTTCTAGGATGACTAGTTGCTATCAGCACACTTAGATCCTTGAATCCCTCTTCCACACTACTGAACTCCCACACATCTAGATCATTCCATATTCAATATTAGCTACTATTACCAAAATCTGAGACTTACCTGGAACTGAGCCACATGTACATCCATAACCCTATAACGTTAAGGTCATGACAATTCAAATTGTTAGAAGCCATTTCCTATATGTAATTCAAAAAAGCAACAATAGAACTCCATTAAAATAACTATGCAGTCAAACCTGGTATACATTTTTTTCTATAAAGTATTTACTGAACATAGTAGGATTAGCAGAAAGGAAAAAAAGAATAAGAACGCATCGTGATTATCCCATAAACAGAAATTTTTGTACAGTGGGAAGAAGTATAAAAATTTGCAGAGAAGAGAAGAAAGTTTGGAGAATTTGCAAGAAAAGGGACAAGACGCCATTGAAGTAGTTGGCATATGGGGCTAGGAGCCAAAGGAGATGGCGCTCCGAGAGATTAGTGGGGTGCCAATTCCTTTGGCAACTAGGAGCTGGACGCCAACTCATTTGGCGCTCCTCTAATTAAAAAAAAGACTATAGTCTCTAGCTGCTGCCATCCTCAAAGGGCATAATCGAAAGAAAAAAAAGAAAAAAAATCCATGGTCCAAACTTTCCATTTGGACAAGTCAAGGCCTAAACACTAATACGGTATAAAATCCAGGGTCCAAACGCTAATTAGCCCAAAAAGGGAATATAAGGACTCAAAAATGGATATTCCTGCTGTAAATCATATATCTTATATTATTAATGTGGCTTCAAAACGGCTCAAAAGTGAGCCGTCTAAGCCGTCATTATATCACGGTCCATTTTATTTTAAAAAATTATAAAAATTGTTTAAAAAAAGTTTAAATTTGTCAACATGGAGAATCGAACTCAACCAAACAAGAAAAATACCTCACACCTTAACCACCTGAGTTAGAAAAGATACTTGATTATAGTTGGATACTATTCTTATTATCAGTTATTACACGTACAAAGCACGTGCATTTACTAGTTTGGATAACCACGAATGGTTGTCCATGGTTGTCCTTATTCAAATACTAATCATTCTATTTTTTCTTCTATTATGTGTTAAAGAGGAGCCCTACATCTTTCTTTTTCTGTTACAGAATAATCTCTCTCTTACTCTTATAACACATTATCAACAAAAATGCTCAAATAGCTCCAGGTCGTCGGTTTAACGATGACACAAGGAGCAACATCTATTTGGGGAGGCTTCGAGAAAGATTTTACCCACTTTGACATTAATTGCAAAAGTCTCTTTGGTTGCAACTGTTATATTGAAGTATTATTTTATATGTAAATCTACTTTTGATTCATGAAACACATAGATTTTGTGCCATAAGTATGTTTGAGAAATAAGTTTTTACTTCCATGCTCTCTCTCTCTCTCCCCCCAATTGCTCTAATTTTTTATATCATTGTGAATTATTGGAACTATTCAAGAACGAACAATAGCCACAACTTCACTCTCTGAACAAAATTATGAGTTCTTTTCGATATAATAGAAAAAAAGTTGATCTTACAAGAAGAGCACAAGAACATTCTAATAAAAGGGAAAAAGTTTCTCATGCACTGAAGGTAATGACACTAAGCTAAAATAGACAAGGAGTCATGTTCATAGAAAGTTCAAGATTATACCATTACATCTTCTTTATCATGTTGACCCATTATTTTTCCTTTATCATTTCGCTCATTGTGGTTAAGTTAATAGTAGTCGAATCGTTAGAACTTAATCAGAAGGGTAGAAAATATGAATTTGGATGAGTATACCGAGGATCCAAAATTTTTTAGGGTTTGTGCTTCTGTGTGTTATACATACCAAGGATTAATACATTGGAGTCCATATTCTTTTGAGTCATATATAAAAAATATGAATGTACATGCTAAAATAGAAATATCATAAGAACTGAGTCTTGGGATACATACCATATTGATTACAATAAGTGTTGGTGTTTTTGCCTTTGGACTAGAAAAGATAGTCCCACATCGGCTACACCAAATGGTGAGTATCTCAATATAATGCATTGCTTGTGTTGAGGTGTGCACATGAGGTGTAGTGGGGCACAAGTTTGTGCCATGTGGAAGTATTTTCCTATAAGGAAAAAGGATTAAATCCACAAGGATGCAAGTTAATTTTTGTGCGGACTCGGACTCGGACGCGGACTCCAAGATGTCTCGTGCATGCACGGAAGGGTTCGGGGGTAGGCGTGGACTGGCACACTTCTATGCTGATTGTGGGATGATCTAAAATATCAAACTCTATTTTTGAGTATTGGTATTTTAGTCCCACATCGGATAGGAGAAGAGGTGAAGTCTCAACTCCACTCTATAAATAGAGCCCCTTGGCCTCCTTTGAAAGATGCACCAAGAAGAGAGTTGAGGGAGTCTGTTAAGTCCAGGAAGCCCGTTCAAGTCTCAAATATTGACTTACGAGCGTTCCAGAAGTTCTCCTGAACTTGCTGGTTCCTGGGAGCTTATCCGTACTGCGGGTATAGCTTTGAGCGCCGGTGTTCAACACCCCAGCGAGATCCGCTCTTCTTCTTCCTTCCTCTTTCTGTTGCCTTCGAGAATCTGAGACTCAACTGTTGTTGATCATCTCTTGTTGCCTTCGAGAAACCGCTATTGCAAACGCGATTCGATTTTTTAATCGTTTAGGCTACGCAATCAGCATTATTTGCATCTCTTTTTAGGGATTGCAACTGCATTATTTGCATCTCTTTTTTAGTGATTGCAACTGCATTCTTTGCATCTCTTCTTAGGGATTGCAACTGAGTTTTTCCATCGATTGTTTGCAAATAGACTAACATCTCAAGCTATACCCTTCGATGGAAAACACTCGTGCTTCGCTTGTCGATACCGGCTTTAACAAGTTGGAGAAATTCGACGGCGAACACTTCCAGATCTGGAAGCGAAAGGTGACTCTGAACCTTCAACTCGTGGATGTTGATCACGTGTTGGATGAGGAAGAACCAATCGTTCCAGCAACAGGATCTGCTGCTGTTCTGGCCGCTGCTACGAGCAGCAGACGAAGTGGAAAAAGGATAACAGCATATGCAGGCTGCTGATCCTGAATTCCATGGAAGACTCTCTGGCCGAGTCCTACACAAAGAGGACTTCTGCCAAGAGATCTGGGAGTCCGTGGGGAAGCTGTATGACGACGACGAGGCCCGGTCGAAGATGTTCATGGTTGAAAAATACCACAAATGGGTCTTTGAAGACGAGAAGACCATGCTGCCCCAAGTGAAAGAGTTCCTGAAGCTGCGCCAGAAACTGGAGGACGATAGCATGCCCCTCGTCGACAAGTTCGTCGTTGGAGGGATCGTGGCAAAACTTCCTCCAGGATGGAGCAACATCTATGCAAGGATGCATAGGAAGAAGATGGAGATTAGCCTGGATAATCTCCTCAGCGAGATTCATGTTGAGGACGAGATGCGCTCTCAACAGAAGTTGGACACCCTGTCCAAGCAACTAGCAACGGCGAATCTGGTTCAAGCCACCAGAGAGAACAAAGGGAAGCAGGCGGCTTCTCACCACAAAAGAAGGACTTCTCGAATCTGAAAGTGAAGGGTCCAGGATTCAGCAACAGAAGTCCAAGTCCCATGTGACTTGCTTCAACTGTGGCAAGAAGGGTCACTATAAAAGTGAATGCAAGTCCAAGCCCAAAGAGCTGAGCCTAACAAGGTTTCTTTGGTTACTAATCAGGTTGCCATGATAGCACAGGTTGCAACTGTGGGGGCAGACTTGGACTGGTGGATAGACACTGGCACGACATGTCATGTCTGTTCAGACAAGGACTGGTTTCGTCTTCTATGAGCCTACTTCCGAGAAAGTCATGATGGCGAACCAGGCACAAGCTTAAGTACTGG